>WOXC01001477.1:0-124469 GCA_011680675.1 Gymnobelideus leadbeateri | reverse complement strand
TTTTTTAAACAAATACTTTATTAACTTCTGTTTTACATCATTCATTTCCGCCAGATTTTGAGTTACAATCATTTTCCCCCCATTATTCCCCTACCCAACCTCCCAGAATAGCAGTCCCACAAGATATCGCTTCCTCCAATCTGCTCTCTCCCATACCTTCTCCCATACCCCCATCGACTTTTCCATTAGAGGAAGATGAATCTTTGTGTCCCAATGCCTGCACATCTTATCTCCCAATTATAGGCAAAAGAGTATTAATAATAGTATTTATATATATATTTGAAACATTTAATGTTACGACCTCGAATTTCAGATCCATTTCCTTCCTCCCTTGTCACCCATTCCTTCTTGGGATATAAGTAATTCAGTATATGTTGTACATGTCTAGCTATGCAAAACATTATCATAGTAGATATATTGTGCAAGGCTGCTTATAATTCCCTCCCACTCATCCCACCCCCCACCTGGTCCATTCCCTACATGATCCTGTCCCTCTTCTATAGTGGGTACTTCCAACCTCCCCTCACCCCAAGGATGCCCTCCCATCCATCATCCCTCCTCTCATCCCCCTTCCCCCTATCCTGCTGCAGGTTGAGATATCCCATTTAGTATGTATGTCATTTTCTCCCTGAACCAAATTCAATGTGAATGTGGTTTTGCCTTTTTAGCCTTCCTTATTCTCCCCCTCCTTTGCACCCACTTCCCCTACATGAGATAGTTTACCCTACCATGTCTCTCCCCATCTCCTCTTGCCACTTTCCTCTTTCACCTCATAATTTCATCCCTTGAGTACTCTCCCTTCCCAACAAAATCAACCTATGCCCTCTATCCATATATAACTGTAACCATATACACACACATTCACATATGTATTCGTATGACCACACCCCCTTCTTCCATTATTTTCATAGTGGGAAAGATATCATCAGTCACAGATATTGCTTTTCCATATAGGAATGTAAATAGTTCAACTTTGATAAGTTCCTTTTGATTTCTTTTCCCTGATTACCTTCTCAGGCATCTCTTACTTCTTGCGTCTGGATGTCAAATTTTCTATTCAACTCTGGTTTTTTCCTCAAGAATGCTTGAAAGGGGAGTAGAAACAGCTCGTCCAAGCCTCTCTGCCCCCAGATTCTCTACAAACTATGTAAAAAAGGACTCTGAAAAACTTCTGGAGCCCCAGCACCCACAGAACGACACAGAGAAGCTAACCTCCCGCTGAGGACAGTCCAGCACCCTGCAGGAAGGAACAGCGCAGCGGTCTGGGAGCCGGCAGCGCGCAGAGCCCAGAGCGCAGAGCGCAGGAGCTGAGCCGAGCCGAGCCCAGGTCCACGTGAGCCGAGGTTTTAGCCCCAGGGCGGCAGGGCCAGCAGCCGGCTGGAGGAACCCCAGAACACCAGGAACTGTGGAGACGCCAGAATTATCAACATAGACTTGCCTAGGACAAAGTAAGAGGTTAGTGTCCTATGGACTTTGGGACCTGTATTTGGGGAATGCGTCAGCTCCCTCCCCTGGGGGCTAGAAGCCGCTGAGGAGACACGCCATTGTGTAGTTTTCAGAGGCATTTCCGGCTCCCAGCCTACAAATCGTGGGGAGATCCAGCGATCAGTCTTGGGGGTAATCGCTCTTGCTTTAGCCTCCCTGGATCTGGATTGTGATCTAAGAATGCTTGAAAGTCCTCTATTCCACTGAATGACCATATTTTCCCCTGAAACAAAATACTCAGTTTTGCTGGGTAGGTGACCCTTGGGTTCATTCCCAGTTCTTTTGCCCTCTGGAATATCATATTCCATGCCCTTCTATCCCTCAGTGTAGAAGCTGCCAGGTCCTGGGCTATTCTGATTGTGTTTCCACAATATTGAAATTGTTTCTTCCTGGCTGCTTGTAGTATTTTCTCCTTGATCTGGGGATTCTGGAACCTGGCTATAATATTTCTGGGAGTTTTCTTTTTGGGATCTTTTTCAGGAGGTGATCGGTGGATTCTTTCAACCTCTATTTTGCCCTCTGGATCTAAAACATCAGGGCAGTTTTCCTTGAGAATTTCTTGAAGGGTGATTTCTAGGTTCTTTCTTTGATCATGGCTTTGAGGTAGTCCAATAATTTTTAAATTGTCTCTCCTGGATCTATTTTCCAGGTCAGTGGTTTTTCCCATGAGATATTTCACATTGCCTTCTAATCTTTCGTTTTGTTTGGATCTGCTTAACAGCATCTTGATTTCTCATAAAGTCATTAGCTTCCATTTGCTCCAGTCTAACTCTGAAGGAATGAATCTCCTCAGTGAACTTTTGAGATTCTTTTTCCATCTGGCAAATTCGACTTTTTAAGGCATTCTTCTCCTCAATGCCCTTTTGGGCCTCCTTTGCCATTTGAGCTAGTCTAATTTTTAAGGTGTTGTTTTCCTCAGTCAGGCTGTTGACCCTCATTTCATAGTTTTCCTGCATCCTTCTCATTTCTCTTTCTAATTTTTCCTCCACTTCTCTTATTTGATTTTTAAAGTCCTCCTTAAGGTCCTCTATGGCCTGCAACCCACTCATGTTTTCCCCTGGGGCTTTTGGAGCAGGACTTCTGACCTCACAGTCCTTTTCCCGCTCTATGCCCCCAAAATAGGAGTCTAGGGTTGCATTTTTCTGTTTCCTTTGCCTTGGCATGTTGCCACTTAATTGCTTGACTTTTGGGCTTGTTGCCACACTATGGCTTTAAGGCCAGATAGAGGAATTTTCGTCCCGAACGTGTGGGGGGCAACTTCCGTTTCTGGCAAGCTATAAACCCACCCACAACTTCCACCCTAGATCACAATCCAGATCCAGGGAGGTTAAAGCAAGAGCGATTACCCCCCAAGACTGATCGCTGGATCTCCCCACGATTTGTAGGCTGGGAGCCGGAAATGCCTCTGAAAACTACACAGTGGCGTGTCTCCTCAGCAGCTTCTAGCCCCCAGGGGAGGGAGCTGAGGCATTCCCCAAATACAGGTCCCAAAGTCCATAGGACACTAACCTCTTATTTTGTCCTAGGCAAGTCTATGTTGATAATTCTGGCGTCTCCACAGTTCCTGGTGTTCTGGGGTTCCTCCAGCTGGCTGCTGGCCCTGCCGCCCTGGGGCTAAAACCTCGGCTCACGTGGACCTGGGCTCCGCTCGGCTCCTGCGCTCTCCGCGCTGCTGGCTCCCAGACCACTGTGCTGGTCCTTCCTGCAGGGTGCTGGGCTGTCCTCAGCGGGAGGTTAGCTTCTCTGTGTCGTTCTGTGGGTGCTGGGGCTCCAGAAGATTTTCAGAGTCCTTTTTTACATAGTTTGTGGAGAATCTGGGGGCAGAGAGGCTTGGATGAGCTGTTTCTACTCCGCCATCTTGGCTCCGCCCCCCTCACCTGGGATATTCTTGATCTATTTTTTTTTTTGGAGGGCAATTGGGATTAAGTAACTTGCCCAAGGTCACATGGCTAGGTTTTTGTTTGTGTGTGCATTGCGTCTGAGGCCAGATCCGAACTCAGGTCCTTCTGACTCCAGGGCCGGCACTCTACTCACTGTGCCACCTAGCCACCCCTTGATCTATTTTTTTTGTCCTAAAGTTCAGGCTACCCAGAACAAATAGTTTTGAATTATCATTCTGCTACATTGACATTGGGACTTATGGGGTCATCCCAAAAAAAACCATGACAAATCAAAATCTACTCTAGCTCTGGTATTCTTCTTACATTAGGATCAAGTGCAAGAATGTTTTACTAATGAATCCTAGAAATAACAATAATCTGGAATGTAAAAATACAAGGCTATCTTGGATCAAAGACTTCAAAATCTGGGGAAATGTCCCAAATGCCCCAACCTGAGCAAGTCTCAAACTCCCTAGGTCTTAGTTGTGTTAAAAAAAAAGTCTGCTATTTGGTGAGGTTATGATAATAAATTTATCCTGTCATTTATCTTAGTTTTCTTTTCTTCTTGGAATGACCCCTCTTTTAACAAAAGCCAAAGCAAGAAATACAGATTTCATCATCAAAACCTTTTTTATTGTTGTTGAATCTTTTCAGTCATGTCTGACTCTTCATGACTCCATTTAGCATTTTCTTGGCAAAGATACTAGAGTGGTTTGTCATTTCCTTCTACAGCTTGTTTTACAGATGAGGAAACTGAGGCAAACAGGGTTAAGTGACATACCCACGGTCACATAGTTAGTAAATGTTTGAGGCCAGATTTGAACTAAAGAAGATAAGTCTTCCTGACTTCAGACCTGGTGTTCTGTCCACTGAAGCACATAACTGAATGTTTCATGCAAAAATGGGCATGGTAAAAGACAAAAATGGTAGGCATTTAACAGAAGCAGAAGAAATTAAGAAGAGGCATCAAGACTACACAAAAGAACTATACAAAAATGACCTTAACATAAATGATAACCACAATGTTGTGGTTACTGATCTAGAGCCAGGCTTCCTAAGGCCATATTTGAACTCAGGAAGATGAGTCTTCCTGATTCCAACCATAGTGCTCTATCCACTATGCCACTTAGTTGCATGGCAAAAACTGCCAAGTGGATCTACTTTGTGATGATTTTCTTTCTAAATATTTCCATTTAAAATAAAATAAGACAAAAGTGCATAGGTTGCTATTATCACAATTACACAAATTAATAAAGCAATATATTTAAGATTGCCAGAGAAAAAGTGGCAAATAAATAATCTTATCTTGTTGAGCTTCTTTTTATGAAATAAGAGCCTTATTGGGTTGATGAAATTGTTCCCAACAGGTAGTACTGCTAGCTAAAATATAAGGACATTAAATGGAAAAAAAGAAACCTCAAGGCCTTATAGAAAATAATGGAAAAGCAACAGTGAGAGGTACAGAATTTCATCACCCACTGTGATTTTGTAGACATGAGTAGTTTATTGCATCAGGTTCTATAATGCCAGAAGAAATTGAGATCGAATCCATTCTTAACATCTCCTTGTAGCCCAGTTATAGCTGCTTGGAATATCCGGGGCTCCTCAAATTCACTGGTAAGCAGAAATATTAGCATAGTATAAATACATTAGAAATAAGAAGCAAATCTCCATGTTTATTTCAAAACCAATTGCTTTTGTCCGTGAGCTATCCAGGAGAGAATCACTGAGTCCATTCACATCAAAACCAGGGATATTAGTTCATAGGAATCTAGTGTTGAGATGGTTAAAACACCCACACTCATGATGGTCATATGCTAGATATAAATAAGCATTTCCGTAATAGATGTCAAATATATCTGCATAATGTCAAAACAAGCCATTAATTCAGTCAATTCAGTGAAAAAAAAAAGGCAACTCAAACTGGTTAATTAACATCAAGTAGACAAATGAGCCACTCAAATGAATTTTTTCCACTTTTCAAATAGTGATGTTGCTATCAATAATCATAGCAGATATTTTCCAAGTTAGATTCTCCCCATAATATAAATGGGAAGAGAAGTTACTTATCTCCCTGGGCCTTAGTTCCTTTATCATTAAAATAAAGACTTTAAATAATGTCTTATGATCTATCTAGTTCTAAATCCCATACAAGAGAGAATCCTGACCTTCTTCCTGCTATTACATGATGCTCCTGCATCTTTTGTTTTGCTTTGTAGTTTTATTGTACTCTGGACAACTAAACTGCAGCTCTAAACTCATGCCCTTATTTTTGCTTAAAAAACCTGGAGTCCCCATAAATGTATGTTACTACTCAATCTTCTGCAAGAGAGTTCATTATATTACATTTAAGCAATATGCGCTTAAGATCATTTAATGACTGTTTATTACCCTGAATCAATTGCTTCTGACAGAATCTAAGCCCTATTAAAATGGGGACTGTTTTTGGTGATGTCTTTATATCACCAGAATCTATATCTCTTTTTTCATTTCTTTCAATCACTATTGGAATCTTTGTGGTTTAGTCAATCTCTTCTCTGAGGTTCTTCTAATTATAGGTAGTATGTATATAGATAGAACGTTATAAATAATATCATTTGATTTTTGCAATAATCCTTGGAGGAGATAGATGCATTATTAATCCAATTTTACAACTTAAGAAACTGAGCCAGATGGAGATTAAAAGACTTGCCCAAGGTCACACAGACTAGCAAGGGTTTGAGACTGGATTTGATACTCCTGACTTCAGGTTCAACATTTTATTCACTCACTGAACTACCTAATTTCCTTGAACTCCTGGGTTCTGGTAAATAGAAGACATTGACAAATAGTTCTTCAATGGAGGTGAAATCCTGAGAATTTTATTAATTAAGCCAAAGTATCTCAATAATAAATAATAGTTAGCAAACATTTATTAAGTGCCTACTATGTGCCAGGCACTGTGCTATGTTTGGGATGCAAAGAAAGATAAAAGATAGTCTCTGCCCTCATGGAGCTCACATCTAATGGGGAAGACAATACATAAAAAGAAGCTAAAAAGGGAGGGGAGTAGGGTACCCAGCTCTAGAATATGATGAAGACCTGACTCAACATGATAGATGATGAGTTTCAACACTGCTCCCCCTCTTTAAATGGAGGACCTGGAAGAAGCCCTCTGAAGTCCACCTTCCACATTGAAGATCTGGGATTACTAAGAAAGACATAGTTTTAGAATTGATTAAAATTTGCTATAAGAGGAGTTATTGGGGACAAGGGAGAGGTCTAGGAGATCAGTATGGTAGGAGATGAAGATTATTGACACGAGTTAATGTTGAGAAGAAAATAATGGATTTTAATGCAGCCTATTTGAAAATAGCTTTGAAAGATTTTTCTCTCTCACTTTTCATAACCAAAACAAAATGGGACCATAAGGATCATTCAGAATCAAATTGCAGGGAGACAGAAGCCAGAACACTACTGTGGCATTAGTTCCAAGTTCTGGAACTTGTTGGTAGACCTGTCTAGATGTACTTTGGCACCAATATCTTACTCCCTAGCACACTGACCCTCTCCCTACTCTTACCTTACCTACTGCTCTAACATTTTGTGTCTTGTTTGATGGTCTTAGAGTACTCTGATGAAATTATTGTGTTCAGTTTTTGGTCAGGTGATGACCAAGCTGGTAAGAAGGTTAGAAATTCTTCCATATAAAAATTGCCTGAAAGTCCCAAGGATATTTTGCCTAGAGAAGAGAAGATTTAGAGAACTTACTTTAAACATCTGAAAAGCTTTCCTGTGAGTGAGGGGTCATATTCGTTCTGTCTGGGTCATAGAGGGCAGAATTAAGGTCATTGCGTGACAGATGAAGAGTTATGAAGACCTGAGTTTGAATACTGATTAGCACATTTCTAAACTGTGTGATCGTTGGTAAGCCACTTAACATTTGGAGTCTTTGTTTTCTCATGAAAAGACTGGACTTGATGACATCCTCGGTCCTTTATGGCTCTAACTCTATGATCTATCATTGAATGATTGAAGGTCAAGAAAGCTAAAAAAAGTGGGGGTGGAGGAGTAGGAGGGAAGAATGTTTTTTTTTTATAATTATAGCCCTTCAAAAGTAGAATGATCAAACTAACCTCATAGGATAGTTCATGAGTTCCCCATTGTGAAAACCTTAAAGCAGAGGCTAGATGAGCACATTTGAGGATGCTGTAGTTAAGATTTGTAATTTTCAGATGGTGCTCATTAATTGTTCTGTGGTCTCCAAAGTGGGGACCATGTCTAAACCCAGAAGGGGCTATGACCTTAACTCAAACGATATATGATCAAACAATTGGAAGGTGGCAAAATGAGACCCATTCTATCTTCTCTGCAATAGGCAATAGTGGGACTTATCCCCAACCCAGACACACTATCTCCCAACAATCTTCAACCCTGCCTTCTCTTTCTGCTGTGCAAGATCCCAACTTTCTGCCTTCTGAGCTGAACTTGGCCCCTTAGGACAATTATTACCTATTACCCACAGTGGCAACTTTTCATGTGACCCTAGGAAAATTACTTCCCTTGTCTTCCTCCCAGTATACAGAACACCTTCCCCAAGTCTACCAATATTTGTGCCAAAAGACACTTAGAGGGTGATCTCTGCATTCTGGAACACTGACCAGTGAATAAGAGCCCTACATTCCTCCTTTACATTTTAGACAGAGTAAGTTACACAGAAGGAACAAGCATCGAATTTTGGCAGTCATCATAGATCTCATCAATAATTATATGCATATATAAATTAATGAATAACGAAAAAAAAATAAGTGAGTATGCCTCTTCTAAACTTCCTTTCTATTGCAAGGGCAAGGACAACATCTTTCCAGTCACCTAGATTCATAGCCTTGATGTTATCTGTGATTCCTCTCTCTCTCTCATCCCAGTAATCAAATCAACTGTTAAATCTTAATTTTTTTGCATCTGTAACCTTCTCTACCTACATGGTCAGAACCCTAGGTCAGACACTCATCATCTTTTACCTGGTATTTTGTAAAAAAAAATCTCCTCATTGGTCACACTGCCTCAAGTTTCCTCCCATGTTAGTCCATCCTCCACGCCAAAGGTCTGATCATGTAATTTACCCAGTTCAATAAATTTCAATGAGTCCCTACTGACTCTAAGATTATTACACTGTTTTATCCTTATCTCACTTTTTTAATTTTTATTTTTTGTGTTTTACAATACATAATTACTGGCCTCATAGTATGTGTATATAATTAAATAAACATTTTAGAGCTCTTTTTTGTAGCCAAAGTAAATAATCAAAAAAAGTTTGGAGATAATTGGATTAGAGCATGGGACTAAACACCCAAAATATTGTGGCATAGATTCCCCTATGGACAGGCATTTTTAGGTTAATGAGATGTATGGCTTATTGAAAAAAAAAATAGCTTTGGAAGAACTGTAAAAGAAATCAGACGGCCTAGTTTCAAGACCCTTGGTTGTGACCTTGGATAAATTATTTAATTTTCTGGACTTCAGTTTCATCAACAACAAAAGAAAGAGATTAGACTATGTGATCTTTAAGTTTCCTTAATCTAGTTCTAAAGCTTATGGTCCCTTCTAAGTCATGATTCCATTTTCCTTACTACCGGATTCCTGTCTCATTCATCTATCTGGATGGTCTTGCATTCTTAGAACCAATAGTGCTTTGCCCTTGGCCAGCAAGAGGTCTCAGTGTTCCCCATTTCTCCCATCAGAACATAAAGTTATGCTGTATCAGCTGAGAAAATCAGGACTCAAAGTCCTGATTAGCTGATTGATGTCAAACTTCTTAACTTTCATACAGCACATTCAGAACACATTCAGAAAATTTAACTTTACTGAAATATTTAAAGCTTCTTAATTGCCACCTTTGTGCTTTGGTCTAATCCTCTGAATGTGAATTTAACCCAGAGAATATGATTCAATAATTTGTATACTAAAATGAATGGAAAAAGCAATAAAATCAATGTGGTATAATGCTTTCCTCCCTTATTTGCACTGTTCAGCAGAAGAAACTTTGCTGCAAGTCATCCATGAGCTACAAATCTCTATTTTGACAGGACTGCTAAAGCAACCCAGAAATTAATTTGATTCATAAGTGAGTCTGAGGAACTTCTGAAAAAAAAGTAAATGCTCTTTTCAAGCATTGCTTCATTATATATTTTCAATAAAAGTGAAGGAGCTGAAGGAAAAGGCATGGGGGTGGGAGCAAAATAAATTAGCATACTTCATTTCATTTGGGAATTACTGCATGGCTGGTTGCAACCTAATGCACACGAGGGCAGTGACAGACAAATCCCATCAACTCTGCATGGGGCTGCAAAGTCTGCTGCCAAGAAATATCAATTAAAAAAAAGAGAACTTTTATCTGAGTACCTGAATATTATACTGAGAGACAGAGACAGTGACAAAGATGGAGAGTGGGGGAGGGACGGGTACAGGTTCAGAGACAGGGATGGAGGGATACCCATGTCATTGAAAGGGGGGACTGCCATTCAAGGGGAAAATAGAACCAGCTATCACTAGCCTAATCCTCATTCATTTGTTTCATTGCTATATCTGGGCTCCATAAGCAGGATCAAATGTTTATATCTCTTCTCCAACACAGTGAAAAACTGCACAAATAAGTTTTCAAAAACTAATGCTGGCCATTGGGGGGCAAAAAAAAAGAAGTTTGCATTCACATTTCTAGTTTGTGCTCATTTTCTTTTTAATAAAGTTACACAGGGTCAAGATTCATGTCACAGAATGTTTTATACATTCCTCAAAATAAATGGAACTAGCATCTTCTAACTAATAAAATAATGCTGAAATAAGTTAATGAAGGAAAAGGTAATGTACTATACTGCATTTGCCTTAAAAATAAAACAACCTTATAACCAGGAGGAAGCAGGGAGTACAAGGGACACCAGAGGAAGCAAAAAGAACCAGGTTGTTGAATCCACTATTATAATTACAAGTTCCTCACAGATGCCAGCCACAGGGGTCCAGGGTACTTGTGATACCACATCCAAGAGTATGTATTATCTGGAAATAGGGGCATTTTGGAGAACCTCATTATCAATAGGAAATTCTTACTTTGTTGAATCTTCCTCAGGATTTTTTTTCAAGGACATTGGCAAATATATTTGATGAATATAAAAGACATCTTGTCTTATTTAACTCCTTTATTGGTACTTAGTATAAAATAGGTACTTAATAAAAGTTGAATGAATGGGTGAATGAATGAATGAATATCGGTATTGATCATCTTTTTCTGCAAAATAAAAAACAAACTACTTAAAAGAATTCAGCTATCCAGTGTTTGTTTTCATTTTCAAATTAACCAGCTTAAATTCGACTAATTCTTTTTTCAAACACATTTGAAATCTGTGTAGTTATAGCCTTCATCTAACTTATTGGAACCTTATCTGTGAGTGGAATCTCTTTTATTATTTAAGGGATACAGTGTGTTATAAGAAAAAGAGCAGTTGACAAAGTCAGAAGACTCAAGTCCAAGTTCTGATTCTGTTACTTATGAACTGTGTGACTTCAGTCAATTCACTTAACATCTTTGAGCCTCAGTTTCCTCATCTGTAAAAAAAGGGGGAGATGATACTAGGTAAACTATCTGCTTGTTTTGCTTATTGTAAAAAACCAATGAGAGTTTATAAATATAGATATATGTATGTATGTGGATTTTAAAACAATAAAATTGTGATCATCTAACATCAAGAATTAAAAGTATTTCTAAAAAAGTGGAGTACAGTTCAGATTTTGTTATATCAAATCATATTCTAAGTGCCCTAGGAGAAATTCTCTAAATACTACCTACTTTAATTGTTTCATAAAGTCAAATTTTTATATCAGATTTTCATCAAGAAAAGCATACTTAATATAAAGAGGGATAATTTTGTTTTATTAATTAAGCATAATTTGAATTTTAATGATCCTGAAACCTGATTGATTATTTGTGTCTCCATTTGAATGTAAGCTCCTAGCACAGAGAGATTATTTCACTTATTTTCATTATATCCCCAGGAGCTATCATATAATAGGTCCTTAATAAATGTGTGGATTTATTGATATGAATGACATCAAAGATAGAAATATCTATTTGCTAAAAATGGATATATCCAACCAATATACAATTTACATACCCTAGGAAATAGGACACTTTTTTTTCTGTAAAAACTAATTTGAACAATAGATTAGTGAGCTGTTAAGGTGGCCTCTTGAATATGTAAGAATTTCTGTTTGTCCTGTGGTAGTCTTTGAGTTGGTCAAATCTTTTAAGCATTAACCAGAACACTGCCTAAATTTTAGCTCTCTTCAAAAGAGCCCCTGAAGCTTAGAGTATCATGAATTCCTTCTGAACAGCTTGGAAGTAGAGTCAAAGCATTTCAGGCAGGCCTATCTATATGAAATGCACAGTACATAGAGAACAAAACAGCCAATCTGCTGCTTTCAGCCATTTTCACAATCAACATGAATTGTTGCCCAATTGATACAGTCATACAATCAGTCTCCATCGTGAAAGCAGTGAAAATGGATAGATGGGCTGTGCTGGGGTCAGGCTTCCATACCACATGTGGACAGCTCAGTCATCACCTTGCCAACTTTAACCTTCTTTTCCTTCATAAATATTCCCAACGATACTATTATTGTACATTTCAGTGTATTACCAAAAAGAAACACGGGGCTATGAGACTTGCTGACCTACATTTGGCTTCCTCCTGTTAAAATAGAATTGTGCTTACTATCAACTTTTTCCACCACTCTCCAAATGGAATGTTCCATTCATACACTCAGACTCATAAATTGTGGATTGAATTAAAAACAACAACAACCCAAATGTGGCCTTCTTGACATAAACCCTAAAGGAGGGAAGGTTTTGCAGAGTAGCATGTAATATTTTGTTACATAAAAGCTTCATGGTTTTCCATTTTATTAAATCACAAGATCAGTTTCTAATTCTCTAATAATTTTATATGGCTTTGCTACAGAAGTAAGCTATTCTCTTTCTCTGAAGCAGTCTGTCTAAACCTTTGTAAGCCTCCCATGTATAAACTTAATAAAAATGTTTTACAAATTGCTACCATGCAGCATCTGGGAGCTCTGGCACCCTTTATTGCTGCAAATATTCTAATTAAATCAAATTCATTGATGATTTTAATAGTCTATTTACCTTTGAAGAATAAAATATAAAAAATCTAGTTTTTTGTCATTCAGTGAAAGAATAGCAGACTGTTGAAGAAATCTCTGCACTACATTGCAAGAATACAATAAGATTTCTTTAGCTGAAAGGTGCAGTAGGCACAGTGACAGATTTAGAGTCAGGAAAATGGGGTCAAATACAGCCTCAGGTACTCAATAGCTGTAACACTAGGCACATCACTTCATTTCTCTATCTGCCTCGATCTTCTCATTTCTAAAATGGGGATAATAATAGCACCTACTTCGCAGGGTTCTTGTGAAATCAAATGAAATAACATACATAAAGTGCTTTGCAAACTTTAAATACAATCAATATTAATGCTAGCTGTTAATACTGCTACTACTACTAATAATAATAACAACCATAATAGTAATTTTGAGCGTTTGGCCACAAACAAGTCTTATTTCTGAGATATCAATGACTTACTGTCTCTAATATCTTCAAATTTCAGTATCTCTGCCAAAGAAATGGTATGAATTAGCAAATGAGCCTTGAAGTCAGAAAGATGGCTTAAAGTATTGATCAGGGCAAAGCAAATCACTTCAGCTTCCCGCTCCATCCCAACAAATATCTAAGACAAATGAGTTGCAAGTCTGCATTAAGAGTGAATTTTTCTACAATGATAATTTCTTATACTATCCAGTCATCCTCTCCAGCTCCTCCAAAAAGGTCTTTGTCTAAAGATGTTCAGGGAAATATTGAAAATAATTAAATTGTTAAAGAGATAACATTAAATACATTACAAAACACTATTAAATTAGCACTATGGAAAGAAAAATATGAGCACCCCCTTTTCTTAAATTCTACTCTCTCAAAAAAAATTGAAATATCATTTAGTTGAGAGTAAAAAAAGTCAAAAAACACTCCAAACCAGAATATCAACATAATTTTTATAAGTACTGTCTATAGCTTCAAATCATTCTTCTCCTAAGCCTACATCTCAACATCACTAATACTAAACTTCTATGTACCTAAAAATAACAGACCCACATGCACATTTTGGGAAATCTAATCAAGCATACTCATGTGGTCATCATCTAGAACTCACTTCTATAGAGCAGTGAAACTGATTAAACAAATCTAAAAGTTTGTACAAATAAGTAATTATCACCAGAAGGGAAGGGCAAACCTAGAAAAACAATTGCAAGTATGCTGTTGGAATAATATAGAAGCTCAGAACTAGAAAAATAATAACAAAATTCATTTGGAAGACCAAAAGGTCAAGAATATCGAGGCAACTAATGCAAAAAAGTGAAGGAAGGTGGCATAGCAATACCAGTTTTTGAACTATACTATAAAGTGGTGATCATAAAAATAATCTGGTCTTTGGATTTCAAGAAAGAGTGATTTATCAGAGGAATTCACTAGATACATAATATACAAAACTAAATTACCATAGTAATCTAGTGTTTGATAAACCCAAAAATCTAAGCTTTGGGGGTAATTTTACTCACTATTTGATAAAAACTACTGGAGAAAATGAAGTCATCTAGATGACACAATGGAAATCATGACAGATTGGCATCAGGAAAACCTGAGTTCAAATATGGCCTTAGACACTTATAAGCAATGTGACCCTGGATAACTCCTTTAACCTTTTTTTTTGTTTTGTTTTGTTTTGTTTTTTTGTTTTTGCTTTTGTTTTGTTTTGTTTTTTGCTTTTTGGAGGGCAATTGGGGTTAAGTAACTTGCCCAAGGTTACATGGTTAGGTTTTTGTTTGTTGTGTGTTAAGTGTCTGAGACCAGATCTGAACTCAGGTCCTTCTGATTCCAGGGCCAGTGCTTTACTCACTGTGCCACCTAGCCGCCCCTCCTTCAAACTTTTTTGCCTCAGTTTCCTCATCTATAAAATGAGATGGAGAAAGAAATGGCAAACTACTCTAGTGTCTTGACAAAGAAACTGCAGAAGGGGTCACAGTGACTCAGACATGATTGAAAATGACTAAACAACAAAACTAGGAAAACTTGAAAGGTGCCTGGCAGAAAGTAGACATAGTCCAATATCTCATTTTGTATATAAAGATAAGCTCAAAATGGGTACAAAGTTTAGACATAAGAGGTGATAGTATGAGCAAATTAGGAGAGCAGGAAAAAATTGACCTCTCAGATCTAGGAATAAGGAAAGAAAGTATGACTGAGAAAGAAATAGAAAAGATTATAGGAGGATAATTTTGATTACATGAATTTTTAATAAAGATTCAGTGCAAACAAAATCAATGCAGCCAAAATTAGAAGAAAAGCAGGAAATGGGAGAAGAGAAACTAATAGCAAGTTTCTCTCATAAATGTCTCATTTCTCAAATAGGGAACTGAGTAAAATTTATAAAAATAAGTCATTCCTCAATTAATAAGTAAACAGGCAATTTTCTGAAGAAGAAATCAAAGTTTTAATAGTCACATAAAATATTTTAAATCACTAATAATTAGAGAAATGAAAATTAAAACAACTCTGAGGTACCACCTCATACATATCAGATTGGCTAACCTGACAGAAAAGGAAAATGATAACTGCTGGAGGGGTGGTTGAGAAATAGGTATGATGTTGCACTGTTCACAAAGTTGTGAACTGGGCTACACATTCTGGAGAACAATTTGTAACCACGTCCAAAGAATACAAAACCATGGGCACCCTTTGATCCAACTGTATCATTACTAGGTCTATATTCCAAAGTGTTTAAAGAAACATGAAAAGGTCCATATATAGAAAAATATTTACAGCAGCTCCCTTTGTGATGGCAAAAAACAGAAATTAGTGGATAGA
Source organism: Gymnobelideus leadbeateri (assembly GCA_011680675.1). NCBI lineage: Eukaryota > Metazoa > Chordata > Mammalia > Diprotodontia > Petauridae > Gymnobelideus > Gymnobelideus leadbeateri. The sequence goes on along the minus strand of WOXC01001477.1, from coordinate 109,142 downwards.
ATCAATAAGAGAATGACTAAACAAGTTTTGGTACATGATTATAATTGAATTTTAATGTATTATAAAAAATTACAAGGTGATGGTTTCAGAAAAACCTTGGAAGACTTTCATAAACTCATACAAAGTGAAGCAAGCAAAACCAGAAGAACATTGTACAGAGTAACAATAACATTGTAATGATAACCAACTGTGAAAGACTTAACTACTCTGATCAAAACAATGATACATGGCAGTTCCAAACCACTAAGATGAAAAAAGCTATCCACCTCCAGAGAGAGAGTTGATGAACTATGAATGCAGGTTGATGCATAATTCTTTTCACTTTGTCTTGCTTTTTTTTTAACATGTTTAAAAGGGAAACGTGATTTTCATGACTTCACATGCAATAGTATAATTGATATGATATTGCTTGCTTTCTCAGTGGGAGGAGGAGAAGAAGGAGGAAGACTATTTGGAATTCAAAATTAAAGTTGAATGTTTTTTTTTTTCAAATGAGACAAAAATAATGTAATAGATTGGGAGTAACTCCCTCTATTAGACCACAAACACCTTCAGGGTAAAGACATGTTATATTTCATCTTTGTATTTCCATTAACTAACATAGTGCTTTATATATAATAGGTAATGAATTAATATTTTAATTGCATTGAATTAAATGCTCCATCACTGGCTATTGTCACAAAACCATTCATTTCCTACTTCCAGAAAAGTTCATCCTTTTGGACAGCATTCTGATTTAGTGTCCAAACACCAAATATTTAATTTGTATTTATTATTAAGTTTATATATAATAAATTTAAATGGCAATGCATATTAGACCGATAGTTTACTTTTTTCTAATATTTTAGAATTTTGGAAGCTGGAAGGGACCTTATAAATTATTTCATACAACCTGCTTATTTAAAAATTAAACCCAGAATTTGGATCCATAGGACCTTGATTTGAATATCATGACTGCTATTTGCCATCTGTGTAATTTGGGGAAAGTTATTTATCTTCTCTGAGCTTCAGCTTCTTTATCTGTAAAAAGAGGTGTTTAAACCAGATGATTCAAAAATGAAGATTCCTTCCAGCTTTAAAGCCTGGGAACTTGAGAAACTGAGATTTAAAGAATTTGAGAGAGCCATCTTACAAGCATCTTAAAACTGCTGGAGTCAGCTCTAATGTTTTCAAGAGTTGGTTGTTCAATTTTCAGCATGAGTATTTAGACCTTAGAAATTAGCAAATGCTATAAATCAGGACTTGGTTTATTGTTTTTATTGTCTAGACATATGAAAATTGTGCAACAAATGTTTAAAATGAAGATTAAATTAGTTTGTTTTAATTAAATTTTTATATTTTATTTTTTCCATTTACACGTAAATTTTTAACATTAAAAAACTTTTTGAGTTCTAAATTTTCTCCCTTTCTCCCTCCCTTAACTCCTTTTTAAGAAGGCAAGCAATTGGATATAGGTTATAAATGTGCAGTCATGCAAAACACGTTTCCATATTAACTGTGTTGTGAAAGAAACAAAGTGAGATGTGAGGCCTTCATTAGAGAAATTTACCTTATATTTTTCCCCAGTTCCTGCTTTTCATCTAATCATAGATTCATTGGTTTTATTTGTATAAAAGTTTCTTAATGTAATGTAATCAAAATTGTTTATTTTGCTACCTATACTCCCTTCTATCTCCTTTGGTCATAAACTTTTCCTTTATACAGACATCTGAGAGGTACCTTTTTTCTATGCTCCCCTAGGTTACTTATGATATCATCTTTTATATCTAAATGATTTACTCCTTTTGACATCATCTTGACATACTGGGTGAGCTGTTGGTTTATAGTTAGTTTCTGCCATACTACTTTCCATTTTTCTCTGTAATTTTTGTCAATTCTTGCCCCAAAGCTGGGATCTTTGGGTTTATCAAACACAATGTTTTTTATAGTCATTTACTATTGTGTTTTATCTACCCAATCTGTTCCACTGATCCACCACTCTATTTCTTAGGCAGTATCAGATTGTTTTGATGATTAGTGTTTTATAATACAGCTTGAGATCAGACATGGGTAGGCCCCATTCCTTCATATTTTTTCATTGATTCTCTTTATATTCCAGATATTTTATTTTTCCAGATATATTTAATTGCTGTTTTTTTTTTAGTTTGATAAAATAATTTTGGGGAGTTTGGTTGGTATGGCACTTAATAAGTAAATTAATTTAGGTAGAATTCTCATTTATAGTATATTGGCTCAGCCTATTCATGAGCTAATTAATATTTCTCCCACTGTTTAGATCTGAATTTGTGTGAAAAGTGTTTTTTAATTATGTTCATATAGTTCTTAGGTTTGACTTGGGAGATAGATTCACAAGTATTTTATATTATCTACAGTTATTTTAAGTGGAATTTATCTTTTTATCAATTTCTACAGGGTTTTGTTGGTAATACATAGAAATACTGATTAGGTGGCATCATTTTATATCCCACATTTTTACTGAAGTTGTTAACTATTTCAACTAATTTTTAGTTAATTCTCTTGGATTTTCTAATTATCCCATCATATCATCTGCAAAGAGTGATTGTTTTGTTTCCTCATTGCCTATTCTAATTCTTTAAATTTATTTTTCTTCTCTTAATACTATTGATAGCATTCCTAGTACAATATTGAATAAAAGTGGTGATAATGGACAACATTGTTTCACCCCTGATTTTACTGGGAAAGCTTCTAGTTCATACCCATTATAGATATGCTTGCTGATGGTTTTAGATAGATGCCTACCATTTTAGGGAACATTCCATTCATTCCTGTACTTTCTTGTGCTTTTAATAGAAATGAGTGCTGTATTTTTGTCAAAAGCTTTTTCTACATCTATTGAGATAATCATACAATTTTTGCTGGTTTTATTATTGATATGGCCAATTACACCAATACTTTTCGTAATATTGAACCATCACAGCCTTGCTGGAATAAATCCCCCATTATCATAAAGTATGATCTTTGTGATATATTGCTGAAATATACTTGCTAGTATTTTATTTAAAATTTTTGTATCAGAGAGGCTAGGTGCTGCAGTGAATAGAGCCTGGCCCTGGAGTCAGAAGGACCTGAATTCAAATCCAGACTCAGACACTTAACACTTACTAGCCATGCGACCTTGGTCAAATCACTTAACCCCAATTGCCCTGCCTGAGTAACTATTGATCTTGTATTGGTTTGTGGGAAGACTGAAAGATGCTGTGGCTCTCAGCATTATTATGGCTTCTTATTATCTTTGGTACTATGATGGAATTGGCTTACTGGTTTTGGGATTTGGTTTTCTGGTGTCTAAATAAATGTTCCAGTTCTGTTCTCTACCAGAAGAATCTGTTATATTTTGCAATTGAATGTCATGTGATACTTATAGTCATGGTCCTTATCATGATCATGGCTGCTGTAAATATTGCATTGGAGGTGCACTTCCCCCTCCAAAAAGAAAAAAAAATGTATCAATACCCATTAAGGAAATTGGCCTATAGCTTTCTTCTTCTGTTTTTATTCTTTCTATTTTAGGGAACCAGCACCAAATTTGTTTTATAAAATAAGTTTGGTAGAACTATTTTTTTCCTATTTTCAAAATAATTTATATAGTATTGGACTTAGCTGTTCTTTAAATGTTTGGTTGAATTCACTTGTGAATTGATCTGGTCATGGGGAATTTTTCTTAGGGAGATCATTTATGATTTTTTTTTGTTATTTTTTTTTAATTTCTTCGTCCAAAATAGAGCTATTTAAGTATTCTATTTCTTCTTCTGTTAATCTGGACAATTTTATATTTTTGTAAATATTCATTCATTTTACTTACATTGTAGGTTCAACTGGCATATAATTGAGCAAAATAACTCCTAATTATTCTTTTAATTTCTTCTTCATTGCTGGTGAATTCATCCTTTCTGGTAATTTGTTTTTTTTTTAAATTAAATTAAGTAATGTTTTATCTATTTTTATTGTTTATGTTTCATAAATAGGCTCTTACTTTTATTTATTAGTTGAATGATTTTCTTTCTTTTTTCATTAATTTCTCCTTTCATTTTCTGGGTTTCCAATTTGGAATTTAATTGGAGAGGGTTTGTTCTTTTTACTAGCTTTTCAGTTGCATACACAATTCAGTGATTTGTTCTTTTTTCCATTTTACAGATGTAAGTGTTTAGAGATATACATTTTTCCTAATTATTGTTTGGCTTCATCCCATAAATTTTGGTTTATGTCTCATTGTTGTCCTTGTCTTTAATAGGGTTAAGAATTGTTTCTCTGATTTGTTCTTTTACTCACTCAATTTTTAGAATTAGATTATTTTATTTACAATTAATTTTAACATATTTCTATGACCCTTTATTAAATGTGATGTGATTGCATTATGATCTGAAAATAATATTTAATATTCCAGCTTCTCTGCATTTGGATATGAGGTTTTTGTGCCCTAATACATGGTCAATTTTTCTGCAGGTGACTAAAAGTTATGTTTCTGATAAATAGGGATATTTCTGAGAAAATAGATAAATTTCTGAGAAAAAGTTATATTTCTTTCTACTTCAATTCAATTTTCTCCAGAGTTGTATCATAGCAAACTCTTCTAAAATTCTATTCATCTCCTTAAGTTCATTTTTTAACATTTTTGGTTAGATTTATCCAGTTCTGAGAGGTGAAAATTGAGGTTCTCCACTAATAGTATTCTTCCTGAAATTCATTTAACTTCTTTAAGAATTTGGATGTTATTTGGTATATATGTGTGTATATAAAACATAAACACACACATATAATATAAATGTTCAATATATGTGTGTTTAATATAACATATACAATTAATATTATTTCATTGTTTCTGGTGCCTATCAGTAACATGTAATTTCCTTACTTATTGTTCAATTAGATCTATTTTTGCTTTTGCATTTTCTGAAATAATTATTGCTACCCTTGTTTTTATATTTACTTTAGATGAAGCATAATAGATTCTGCTCCAGCCCCTTACCTTTACTCTATGTGTGTCTCTGCTTCAAGTATGCTTCTTGTAAACAGTATATTGTCAGATTATGATTTTTTATCCCCTCTGCTATCCACTTTTGTTTTAGGTGGGAGTTCATCTTATTCACGTTCACAGTTTTGATTACTAATTATATTTTTCTCCACCCTATTTTCCCTATTTATCTTTTTGTTTTTCAATCCTTTTATCATGTCCCTCCTCAAATATCTGTTTAATTTCTATCATTTCCCCCTATCTGGCATCCCTTCTGTCAGCACTTCCCCTTCTTTTTTCTCCCTCCCTTCCTACATCCTCATGGGGCATGATAGTTTTGTTTTGTTTTGTTTTATACATAACTGAGTGTGCATTTCACTCCCATTTTAACCACTTCAAATGAGAGTAATTTCAAGCATTGCCCACCAATGTTCCCCCAAACTCCCTCCAGTTTAAAGGCTCTTCCTTCAATTGCCTCTTTTATGTGAGATAACTTAAACCATTCTGGCTCTCCTTTTACCCTTCTCCTAGTGCATCCCTCTTCCTTACCCCTTAATTTTATTTTTTTTAATCATAAAATTAGAGTCAACTTGTAACCATGTATTCTGCCTATGTATACTCCTAACTACTCAAATGATAACACAGTTCTAGGAGTTACAAGTATTATCTTCCCATGTAGGAATATAAATAGGTTAATCTTCTTGAATACTTTATTATTTCTCTTTAATGTTTACCTTTTTATATTTCTTTTGTATTTGAAAGTCAAATTTTCTATTCAGCTCTGATCTTTTCATTAGGAATCTTGAAAATCCTCTATTTCACTGAATATATATTTTCCTCTTTAAGATTTATACTTAGTTTTGCTGGATAAGTTATTTTGGGTTGTAATCCTAGCTCTTTTGTCCTCCAAAATATTACATTCTAAGACTTCTGATCCTTTCATGTAGAAGCTGCTAAATCTTGTGTGATCCTGCCTGTAGTTCCACAGTATTTGATTTTTTTCTTTCTAAGTGTTTGCAATACTTTCTCCTTGATCTGTGAGCTCTGAAATTTGGCTATAATACTCTTGAGAGTTTTCATTTTGGGATCTCTTTCAAGAGATGATGGGTGAATATTTTTCAATTTCTGTTTTGTGTTCTGATTCTAGAGTATCAGGACAGATTTTGTTTTTTTTAACAATTTTTTTGCGCCATGGGTTCTAGACGTTTTTTTTCTGGTCATGGCTTTCTGGTTGTCCAAAAAAATCTTAATTTATCTCTCCTCCATTAATTTTGCAGGTTAGTTGTTTTTTTGTTTGTTTGGTTGGTTGGTTGGTTGGTTGGTTGTTTTTAATGAGTTATTTCTCATTTTCTCCTATCTTTTCATTCTTTTTATTGTTTCTTTTTTATTTTTTATTTATCAAATGCTTTATTAACTTCTAGTTTGCATCATTCATTTCCACAAGATTTTGAGTTACAAATTTTCTTCCCGATTTTACCCCTACCCACCACCCCAAAATAGGGATCCCACTGGATATCCCCTTCTCCAATCTGCTCTCTCCCATATATTCTCCCATACCCCCTTTGACTTTCCAGTAGGGCATGGTGGATCTCTATGCCTCAGTGCCTGTATATCTTATTTCCCAGTTATATGTAAAATAATATTAATAATAGCATATGTATATATATATGTATGTATGTATATTTTTATAAACATTTGATTTTAAAGCTTTGAATTCCAGATTCATTCCCTTCCTCCCTTGTCACCCGCCTTTACTGGGAAGATAAGCAATTCAATATAGGTTGTACATGCGTAGCTATGCCAAACATTTCCATAGTGGATATATTGTTAAAGACTGACTATTTTTCCCTCCCTCCTATCCCACCTCCCACTTGTTTTTTCTCTCCTTTGATCCTGTCCCTTTTCAAAAGTGGATGCTTCCAACCCCCCCCCCCCAAGGCTACTCGCCCTTCCATCAGTCCCCCTCTCATCCCCTTCCCCCTTATTCTCCTGTTGGGTGAGATACCCTATTTAGTGTGTATGTCATTCCCTCCCTAAGCCAAATTCAATGAGAATAAGGTTGACCCATTCCCTTTTGACTTCTTGTTCTTCCCCTCCATTGTAACCATTTTCCTTTGCCTCTTCTATATGAGATAGTTTACCCCATTCTGTCTCTGCCATCTCCTCTCATTAAATTCCTCTCTCACCTCTTAATTTCACCCCTTAAATATCATCCTTTCCTATTAAATTGGACCTGTGCCCTCTATCTATGTATATCTGTACACATATACACACACATTCACATATGTATTCATACACCCATATACCCTCTTATATAAACATATGTATGTATGTGTGTGTGTATACATTTATATTCCCTTCAACTATTCTCATACTGAGAAAAGTTTCATAAGTTACAATTATTGTTTTTCCATGTAGGGATGTAAATAGTTCAACTTTGGTAAGTTCCCCACAATTTCCCCTCCCCATCCATCCTCTCATGCTTCTCTTGCTTCTTGTATCTGAATGTCAAATTTTCTCTTCAACCCTGGTTCTCTCATCAAGAATGCCTGAAAGTCCTCCATTCCACCAAATGGCCATCCTCTCCCCTGAAACATAATACTCAGTCTATTTTTAAGGTGTTATTTTCTTCAGTGAGGTTGTTGACTCTCATTTCATAATTTTCTTGCATCACTCTCATTTGTCTTCCCAATTTTTCCTCTACCTCTCCCACTTGATTTTCAAAATCCTTTTTAAGGTCCTCTATGACCTGCAACCAGCTCATATTTTTCTTGGAAGCTTTTGGTACAGGAGTTCTGACTTCATTATCTTCTTCCTGTTCCATGCTTTGATACTTTTTGTCCCCAAACTAGGTGTATAAAGTTGGGTTGCTCTATTTACTTCGCTTCCCTTATTTGCTCATGTTTCTACTCAATTACTTGACTTTGGGGCTTTTTGCCACAATAGGACTCTGCTACCAGACAGGGGAGCTTTGTCCCAATCACTAGGGTTTTCTCAGCTGCTGAAGGTATTAGTTGGCTGACCTCTCTGAAGCCTCCACACACTCTGGCAAGCTAATCATACACCCCAGGACCTCCACCCTAGACCACAATCCAGATCCAAGCATGTTAAAGCAAAAACAATTTCCACTCAGACTGGTTGCTTAGTCCCCCTGCAATCTGCAGTCCAGGTGCTGAAGCTGCCACATTGTGGAGGCTGCATGGCCATGGTACCTCAACAGCTTCTCTGTTTAGAGGAGATAAAGGCCAGCACACTCCCAACTACTGGATCACAAAGCCCACAGTGCACTGACCTCTCGCTTTGTCCTTAGCATCTATGGGTTGATAATTCTGTAAACTTTGACAGCTGCTGGTGATCTGAAGTCCCTCCAGCCAGTGGCTGGTCAGGCCCACCCTGGGGCTAAAACCTCCGACTTTCATAGGGCTGGGGCCCGCTCCCAGAGTGCTGTGCTGGCTGATTCCTGCTGGCATGTTGGGCTGTCCTCAGTGGTAAGTTAGCTTCTCAGTGTCATTTTGTGGGTTCTGTAGCTCCAAAGTTTGTTCAGAGTCACCTTTTGCATGAATTGGAGGAGGTGGGAGCCAGAGCCCCATGGAAGTCCTGTTTCTACTCCCACTTTTCATTATTTCCTTTTTTTTTAAACACATGCTTTATTAATTTCTGTTTTACATCATTCATTTCCACCAGATTTTGAGTTACAATCATTTTCTCCCCGTTATTCCCCTACCCAACCTCCCAGAATAGCAGTCCCACAAGATATCGCTTCTCCAATCTGCTCTCTCCCATACCTTCTCCCATACCCCCTTCGACTTTTCCATTAGAGGAAGGTGAATCTTTGTGTCCCAATGCCTGCACATCTTATCTACCAATTATAAGCAAAAGAGTATTAATAATAGTATTTATATATATTTGAAACATTTAATGTTAAGATCTCGATTTTCAGATCCATTTCCTTCCTCCCTTGTCACCCATTCCCTCTGGGGAGATAAGTAATTCAGTATATGTTGTACATGTCTAGCTATGCAAAACATTATCATAGTAGATATATTGTACAAGGCTGCTTATAATTCCCTCCCACTCATCCCACTCCCCCACCTGGTCCATTCCCTACTAGATCCTGTCCCTCTTCTATAGTGGGTACTTCCAACCTCCCCTCCCCCCAAGGATGCCCTCCCATCCATCATCCCTCCTCTCATCCCCCTTCCCCCTATTCTGCTGCAGGTTGAGATATCCCATTTAGTATGAATGTCATTCTCTCCCTGAACCAAATTCAATGAGGATGTGGTTTTGCCTTTTTTTTTCCTTCCTATTCTCCCTCTCCCTTGTAACCACTTCCCCTTGCTTCTTCTACATGAGATAGTTTACCCTACCCTCCTCTTGCCACTTTCCTCTCTCACCTCATAATTTCATCCCTTGAGTATTCTCCCTTCCCAACAGATTCAAACTATGCCCTCTATCCATATATAACTACAACCATGTACACACACATTCACATATGTATTTATATGACCATACACCCTTCTTCCATTATTTTCATAGTGAGAAAGATATCATCAGTCACAATTATTGCTTTTCCATATAGGAATGTAAATAGTTCAACTTTGATAAGTTCCTTTTGATTTCTTTTCCCTGATTACCTTCTCAGGCATCTCTTCCCTCTTGTGTCTGGATGTCAAATTTTCTATTCAATTCTGGTTTTTCCTCAAGAATGCTTGAAAGTCCTCTATTCCACTGAATGACCATATTTTCCCCTGAAACAAAATACTCAGTTTTGCTAGGTAGGTGACCCTTGGGTTCATTCTCATTTCTTTTGCCCTCTGGAATATCATATTCCATGCCCTTCGATCCCTCAGTGTAGAAGCTGCCAGGTCCTGGGCTATTCTGATTGTGTTTCCACAATATTGAAATTGTTTCTTCCTGGATGCTTGTAGTATTTTCTCCTTGATCTGGGGATTCTGGAACCTGGCTATAATATTCCTGGGAGTTTTCTTTTGGGGATCTATTTCAGGAGGTGATCTGTGGATTCTTTCAACCTCTATTTTGCCCTCTGGATCTAAAACATCAGGGCAATTTTCCTTGAGAATTTCTTGAAGGGTGATTTCTAGGTTCTTTCTTTGATCATGGCTTTTGGGTAGTCCAATAATTTTAAAATTGTCTCTCCTGGACCTATTTTCCAGGTCAGTGGTTTTTCCCATGAGATATTTCACATTGCCTTCTAATCTTTCATTTGTTTGGATTTGCTTAACAGCATCTTGATTTCTCATAAAGTCATTAGCTTCCATTTGCTCCAGTCTAACTCTGAAGGAATGAATCTCCTCAGTGAACTTTGAGATTCTTTTTCCATCTGGCAAATTCGACTTTTTAAGGCATTCTTCTCCTCATTGTCCTTTTGGGCCTCCTTTGCCATTTGAGTTAGTCTATTTTTTAAGGTGTTGTTTTCCCCAGTCAGGCTGTTGACCCTCATTTCATACTTTTCCTGCATCCTTCTCATTTCTCTTTCCAATTTTTCCTCCACTTCTCTTATTTGATTTTTAAAGTCCTTCTTAAGGTCCTCTATGGCCTGCGACCCACTCTTGTTTACCCCTGGGGCTTTTGGAGCAGGACTTCTGACCTCACAGTCCTTTTCCCGCTCTATGCCCCCAAAATAGGAGTCTAGGGTTGCATTTTTCTGTTTCCTTTGCCTTGGCATGTTGCCACTTAATTACTTGACTTTTGGGCTTGTTGACACACTATGGCTTTAGGGCCAGATAGAGGAATTTTCGTCCCAAACATGTGGGGGGCAACTTCCGTTTCTGGCAAGCTGTAAACCCACCCACAACTTCCACCCTAGATCACAATCCAGATCCAGGGAGGTTAAAGCAAGAGCGATTACCCCCCAAGACTGATCGCTGGATCTCCCCACGATTTGTAGGCTGGGAGCCAGAGCTGCCTCTGAAAACTACAAAATGGCGTGTCTCCTCAGAGGCTTCTAGCCCCCATGGGAGGGAGCTGACGCATTCCCCAAATACAGGTCCCAAAGTCCATAGGACACTAACCTCTTACTTTGTCCTAGGCATGTCTATGCTGATAATTCTGGCATCGCCACAGCTGCTGGTGTTCTGGGGTTCCTCTGGCCAGCTGTTGGCCCTGCCGCCCTGGAGCTAAAACCTCGGCTCACGGGGACCTGGGCTCTGGCTCGGCTCGGGTTCCCGCGCTCTGCACGCCGGCTCCCAGACCACTGCACTGGTCCTTCCTGCAGGGCTGCTGGGCTGTCCTCAGCAGGAGGTTAGCTTCTCTGTGTCGTTCTGTGGGTGCTGGGGCTCCAGAAGTTGTTCAGAGTCCCCTTTTACATAGTTTGGGGGGAATCTGGGGGCAGAGTGGCTTGGATGAGCTGTTTCTACTCCGCCATCTTGGCTCTGCCTCATTATTTCTTGGTATCTTATGGAAATGTTAGCTTCTACTTGCCCAATTCTAATTTTTAAGGATTTTCTTTTTCTTCAGTGAGCTTTTGTATTCTTTTTTTTAAGGAGTTTTTTCCTTCAGTGAAAAAATTTAACCTCTTTTTTTTTCCGTTTTGCCATTTTTTTGAAGGATTTCTTTTCTTCAGTGTATTTTTGGGCCTTTTTTACCATTTGGTTGATTCTTTTTGCAAAGTATTTTCTTCAATATTTTTGTGTGTGTGCCTCCTCTACCAAACTGTTGACTCTCTTTTCATAATTTTCCTACATCTCTCTCATTTCTTTTCCCAATTATTCCTCTGCTCATCTTATTTTTAAAATGCTTTTTTGAGCTCTTCCAGAATTCTTTTCAGCCTGTGACTAATTCACATTTTTGTTTTCTTTGAAGCTTTGCATTTAGCTATTTTGGCTTCATTTTCTTTTTTCTAGATTTGTATCTTTATCCTCCCTGTCACCACTCTATGATCATTTTTTTTGTTCTTGTTGTTGCTGTGGTTTGCTCATTTTTCCAGGTTTTTCTTCCTTAAGTGGGGGTCTGGTCCTGGGGTTGAGTGGGCCTCATCGCACACTTCAGGTTTTTCATGTTATTGTTTTCAGAGCTAGTTCTGGGAGTCTCTAAGTTTTTTATTCTTCCAATGCAGTAGGGTCTATGTAGAGGTGTAGTTACTGTTCTGCACTGTGTTCTGGTCTGTGAGCACTCTACTGCACTCTGGAACTGTGACCAAGGCTCTTGCCACCCTGTGGCCACAAGTGCTTTTGGTCCTTATGACTCTAGAATTATTCCTGCTTTCCTGAGGTCACAAGCATCAGTATTCCTCTCTGCCTTGTACCTGAGTCTAAAGTCCCATGAGTGATCACAAACATTCTTCTCTACCCCAAAACTATGATGAGAGTCACTTCTTCTCTGGAGCCACAAACACTAGTGCTCCACTGTGACTCAGAATTGTGTTTGAGCATACAAAAAGGTCTGACACCCAGTTGCAACAAAGTGGCTGCTGTAATCTCCCTCTGACCCACGCTTTTGCCCTCTTAAAATCTGTGGGCTGATAGCTCCCAAAGCCACCACCACTTCAGGTGCTGTCACTTATGCTGCCCCTCCCAATGCCCACTGGGCTGTGGCCTGTGCTGTCTTGGACTCTAGGCCAGATCACCACCCCAATGAGACAGACCTTTCCTACAGACCTTCCAAGTTGGCCTGGAAAATTATTTCACCCTGGCCTTATGTTGATTCTACTGCTTCAGAATTTGATATGAGGCATTATTTTAAAGTTGTTTGGAGGAGAATTTGGGAGAGCTCACATGAGTACCTGCTTTTACTCTGTCATCTTGGCTTTTCCCTCTCCCAGATTAAATTTAAAAGTGTGTGGTACATGATTTTTCTTTCAGAGTTGGTTATTAAACATTTACTAGGACATCATCACATATATGATATAGAATTAGTGGTACAGTAAGGGGGAAAATTTCATCACCAGTAAGAGTGAGATTCTTAAGGTTCAAATCTCAAAGCTTCTATAATCCTTTTTGTTGTTGTTGTTTGTTTTCTTTCTTTTTATTTATTTATTTTTTTGGAGGGGAGAGGGCAGGGCAATTGGAGTTAAGTGACTTACCCAAGGTCACATGGCTAGTTTTTTTTGTGTTAAGTGTCTGAAGCCAGATTTGAACTCAGGTCCTCCTGACTCCAGGACAAGTGCTCTATTCACTGTGCCACCTAGCAGCCCCTGAACCACACTTTGAAGAAAAAAGAGGGGAGCAATGGTGGGAAGCAGGTTAGTAAAACTGACCCACAGGCAAAACTTCAGAACACCCAGAGTATTCATCCTCTGAAAAGGGGGAAGAAAGTTCATTTTTTCATCTCTTCTTTGAGGTCAACCTTAGTATTTATATAACATTTAGTTTTCCAACACTCCCATTTTACCTATGAGGTAACTGTGACAGAGAGAAGTGACTAGTCCAATGTCATATTGGTAACAGTGACAAAACAATGTATCATTTCTGCCATTGAATTGCTTTTTGATCTTGAGAAACTCACTTTGATCCCTTTCACATATAAAATAAGGCGGTTAAAGTAAATGGTCTCTAACATCCCTTCCAACTCTAATATTCTATGATTTTAAGATGCATACAAAATGTCAAAGTAGATGCCAAAAAGTATGAATAGATAGTGTTGGAAAAGTTGTATAAAGATAGGCATACTAATACATTGTTTGCAGAGTTATGCATTGATTCTGTTCAGAAAAACAATTTAGAATTATGCTAATTCTGTCCTTGTAAGGCCCTTTTCACATGGAGCAATTAAGTGATAAAAAGGACAGCAATGTTAGATTAGGGAAGTGACTAAAATGCCTATGTTCTTTGACCCAGAAATCCCACTGCTAGGCATGAACACCCAAAAAGATCAATGAGAAAAAAGAGAGGGACTATAATTTACCAATACATAAACAAAGTTGTTGTTCATCCCATGGAAGAAAAGCTAAACAAACTATGACATATGAACATAGTGGAATATTTCTGTGCTATAAGAAATAATGAATATGACAAATGAAGAGAAGCAAATGAAGATAAATGAATTGATGCAAAGTAAAGTAATCTGAACCAGGAAAATAATATACATGATGACTGTACATTTGTAAATTAAAAGGACAGAATGGCCAATCAAAACTGAATGCTGGGGCAGCTAGGTGTTGCAGTAAATAAAGCACTGGCCCTGGAGGAAGGAGGACTTGAGTTCAAATCCAGCCTCAGACACTTGACACTTTCTATCTGTGTGACTTTGGGCAAGTCACTTAACCCCAATTGCCTTGCCTTCCCCCCTCAAAAAAATGAATGCTGTAAAATGATAATAACCATTGGCTCCATTGAAGAAACATGAGGATGTACCCCCCTCACTTATTTGCAGAGGAATTATCAGTATGGAATATTTCATTTCATATCAGACTTCATTGATGTGTTACCTTTGCTAAAACTTTTCTTTTTCCTCCTATTTATTCTTTGTGGCAGTGTATGGCTCTCAGAAGAAGAGGAAGAATATATTGGGGAATGAAAGTCATGTGAAAAACAAAAGATATCAATAGATAGTTTTAAAAGATGTAAGGGAAGTGAGAAAAGCAGTTTTACATATAGTATACATTTAATGAAAGCTTATTGAATGTGTCTATGAATGAGAATACTTAGGCTTGAAGGTACAGACAACAGTTAAAGGAGTCAGGGATCTATGCTACTAAAAGATCATATGCCATAGCAGATTTTTTTTTGTCTATAAAATGCATCTTCTAATGTTGCCCCTGCCTCTGAAGGCCATTGATTGTGAGACCCAAGGTAGAGTTTAATAGCAAATCTTACAAAAATCATATTCTTTCTGACAGTGAAAAATATACTTCCCTCAATGTAAGCAAGTCAGAATTCTGAACAGGTCGAGCTGGTTAGAGAATCTGACATACATATGAAAGAGGTTTCACCCAAAATCAGCAGCTCCCACTGTGACACTGACAGTGACGAGCTCTGTGTAATGTCAGTTCAAGACGAGAGGCCACAACACACTGAAAAGGAATCCTCTCTGCATGCATTTCATGGCATTGCAGAATCACTTAAGAACCTAAGAGATGACTGAATAATAGGCCAGATGTGACACTTGCTTATTGTCCATTCAGTCATATGGAGTTAATAGGGTTTTTCTCCCATTTTGTTAAAAGGACCTTTTCACTGATTTTACTTTCCCTTACACTCCATGTACTGACCACTTTTTTTCTGCAAATCCAGTATAAATTTATATAATTAAGCTAGAAGCATTTGTCACTATGGAAGAATAATAATTGCTATCATCACTTCAGGATAGTTCCTAGAAATTGATACTTTAGGGCCCAGATTGGATGGGAAGAGAGCTCAAAGGATAAAATTGGGTACCTTCTCTCTACCTGATCCCTACTGCTCTTGGAGTTGATTAAGAGGCCCCCATCACATGGTGCTTCTCCACAGTATGGATGACTAATGGTTAAACTAATATACAATGGGAATTTGGTCTATGACCTCTAACACTTGAGTCTACAAACATCAACACCATGGCCATCCATACAGTAGTCTTTCTTATCTCTGGAGTGATTAAGTCCATTTTTACTATGGTAAGATTTATGTGTTTTGCACAAAATTGAACAACTGCCATCACTGTGTTGTAAATGATTTTCAATCTTGGTCGTTGCCATCACTGACACTCAAAACCTATATGAACCAAACACCTCAGGGGAATAATACTTCTTGTCATGGGCCTTTCTCTTCATCAGAATGGCTAGAAAAGGTAAGTGGTTTCTTAATGTTTTTTAGGGAAATATTGTATTTTAGGTGTTGAATCAATACTTGCTCAATGAATAAAAGTGTAACTAGGCATTAAGTTATCCACGAATAGTCTTACTAACAATATTAAAACAATAGTTTTCCACAAGCTAAATGAAATATAAGAAAAATCAACCCATGCCTTCCCTTCCACATGTTGTAAATAAATTGATACTTTAAAAAAAATGTCCTACCTCCCTAACCATGGTTCTGCCTGTACTTTATTTAATGACATTGTCTGTCCTTGACAGTCTATCCCATATACTAATGGTGACTAGAATCACACAAGACTACCTTCCAGATTGTTTCCAAGGTGGGGAGGTATTATTGATTTCTTTGTTGTTTGTCCATTCTCTTGAGTATTTTTAATTTTTCCATATCCCTTGATTAAATTTTCCATATGTGTGAAGCTTTACTGCATCTCACTGAAGTAATTTTGCAAATAGTGATATTTGTTGTTCACCCAGCTCTCAGAGAAATGAGATTGGGGTAAGGGGAGCAAAGGGGATTCTAACATTGCCCTCCAATTAAAACTTGGAGGAAATGGAACTATAAGCATGGATATATTACAAAGCATTTACTTACAGGATAAGAAGTCACAAAGGTCAATCATAATCTATCTACTTGGTATCTGAGCTAAGTGCTGCCACCACACCCATCCTCCTCATGGCTGCTGGAATTCCCAATGTAATGAGGAGTGGAGATGGCCTCAATTCACCTCATTTTCAACTTGGATTCTCAGTACTTAACCACCTATTCCTAATGGTTATCATAATGTGAAAGAGTAATCAAAAAGTAAGTCTTCAGTAGAATTTTCTCTAGAGATAACTCATTGGTGTTATAGGAATGGGAATTTAAGATCTTCCCTGCCCCTAGGCCCTTTGATAGGCTTAAGTGACTCTGACAACCTTGTTTGATTTGAAAATTTACTCTGCCCCCTAATAAGCTGAATGTAGTCACCTGGGCCAGAGAAAGCAATGATGTGAGATTTTGTTTTGGGGCTCACTTTGAGAAGAGTTATTTGACCATATGAGACTCTGGGCAGCCAGTGAGAACCCTGGCTTTGAAAACCCAGATGTTGGTGCTTCCCTCTCTTGTAACTGACTAGGTATGGATGTAATAGTCAGACAGCTGGAAGCCTATCTGCTGCTCTGTTTCTCTGTCTGCTTGTAACTTCTGCTTGTAAATTGTTTGTATTCTCTGAAGTTTGGGGTGCTGACTTTTCCCCCTAAATTAGGTAAATGATATGTTTGTTTGATTAATTAATGTAAGATTGTCAACTCATTTTGAGTTGCTTTCTTCTGGAAAAGCAGATCTAAGAACCTGTGTTGGCAGCCATCCTGAGCATGCTAGGGTGCTTGCTGCTACAATAGGTAGCCTCATTACTTACCCTTTACAGGTGTGTCACTCAGCACTTCAGTAGTAGGGTATGCTTTGGGATAGAAGAGAAGGGGTTCATTTTTATTTCCACAGCTAATCTACCCTTTCACCCAGTAGTACAGGTATTTGAAAATTGACTCTAAGATGCTGCATATGCTTGTTTTCTTTTATTGTCTATAAACACACAGACACACTCACAAATTTAGACACTGCCGATTTATTTCCACAGAATTGTCTCTACCATGCCAGAGAAGCCTCTTCACCCTAGAATCTCACTTGAACTACTTTTCACATCATTTTAAGAAGGTCCCAGCCCCTTTTATTCTCCCTCCCCCACTTCAGCTTCTGATTGGCTAGTTTGTGCCACAAACTCCAGTTTAAGGAGGAAGCCCATACCAAAGATGATCTTTATCTCTCTTCAGACTACACTGATGACCTATAGCCACAAGACTTTCTCTAACATTCTCTACCTAGTGGGGGAACCTATGGCCTTGAGGTCCCACAACTGTGACACTTTGACTGAATCCAAACTTCATAGAACAGCCTCCACTGCAGGTTTGTTCTGTGAAGTTTGGATTTAGTCAAAGGGCGGCACTTGAGGACCTAGAGGGTCACAAGTGAGCTCAAGGCTGCAGGTCTCCCACCTCTGCCCTAGCTACCTTCCACTTCCACCCCTACTTTTCAGCTTCTTTTCATGTGTTGCCTTCCTCCTTTAGAACATAAGGTCCTTAAAGGTAGAAACTGGTTTTCTCCTTCATTTTGCATTCCCGATGTTCCTAACAATCAGCAGAGTTCTTGATACATATTAAATGCTTAATAAATGCTTATTGACTGAGGTGAGAAATTAATTACTTAATTTCTGTTTCTTAACATTGAAGCATGTTAATGAATTCATTTGTGGTTAAAATAGAATGGTCAAAGCAAGGAAACTTTCCTCTTAGTTATCAATACATTTTGTGTATTTAACTAATCCTCACAAATGAGGCAGGAATGACATTTATAAAGGTAAAAATAAACTTCAAAAGCAAGAAAAGTATTAAGGAGCTGCCTATTGAGGCAGCAGGTTCTAACAGATTAAGAATTCCATAGCTATATTCCAGAGTCTTAGTGCAGTTTTAAGCTTATTAGCATAAAACTGCACAATGATTTTAGAGGCATCTTGTATACTCTATGCCAGAGGTGGGGGACTTGCAGTCTCAAAGCCACACGTGGCCTTGTAGGTCCTTAGATGTG
Organism: Gymnobelideus leadbeateri; assembly: GCA_011680675.1. Lineage (NCBI taxonomy): Eukaryota > Metazoa > Chordata > Mammalia > Diprotodontia > Petauridae > Gymnobelideus > Gymnobelideus leadbeateri. Next base: position 90,800 of record WOXC01001477.1, on the reverse strand, counting down.
GCTTTTTGACTTAGGTCAAGTTTTATAGAATAAATGGATTTGTTCTGTGAAGTTTGGATTCAGTCAAAGGGCATAAAGGGAATACCTAAAGGGCTACATGTGGCCTCAAGGCCACAGCTTCCTCACCCCTGGTCTGTGCTATGTTCAAGCATAGCTTCAGCTTGCTTATTCCTAAAGCATTTCTTTAGTTGGCCTTTCAGGCTTCAAATATCAAAGTAATTTAGGGAGTTAGGCGGTGGTGGGACGGGATCCATGCTAGGTTGAATTTAGCATATTATTCTGGAAAAGTGAGGAGACCAGAATTTTCAGCATAACAACTCTTTAGAGACTTGTTTTGCTATTTAGAACTAGAATTGTTCTGATGTGTTTACAACAATGTTAGTCTCTAGGTTTTTGTCACTTTTATTTTTCATTTAGTCACTCCATCAGTCCTTTTATTCAAGATTTGCTATGTTGGGGCGGCTAGGTGGCGCAGTGAATAGAGCGCCGGCCCTGGAGTCAGAAAGGAACCTGAGTTCGGAGCCGGCCTCTGACACTTAATCCACACAGACAAAAACCTAGCCCTGTAACCTTGGGCAAGTTACTTAACCCCAATTGCCCTAAAGGGGCGGCTAGGTGGCGCAGTGAGTAAGAGCGCCGGCCTCGGAGTTGGGATGACCCGAGATCAGATCCGGCCTCAGAAAATGAGCACCCACGCATAAATAATGACTAGCCGTGTAAACTTGAGCAAGTTACTTAACCCCAATTGCTTAAAAAAAAAAAAAGATTTGCTATATTTCCAAAATGAAAGGTGAAAAATTCAGTCAGTCATCAGAATGTATCCATATATGCTGCATGGAGAACAAATGTAAGGATGGATATTTTTTTTTTCTGTTTTTCATAAGGAAGTTTTAGTTTCCAACAGATAAAATGGAGTATGAGCTTTTCCCTTTGCTTTCTTTCCTTTCCTCACAAAGATCGCACAAAAGTATTTCCAGTCTGTGAAAATCAATTAAGCTATTTATTTCAACTGCCACTGTCCTTGGTCTATTTGTCTATCCTGCCCTGCTTCCACATATAATGCAGACTCTGACTGGAGTGGAGATGCTGAGGGAACTTGTGATTATAAATGCTAAAGTACCAAAGAAGCTGGTGTAACTGACATACACAGTGAGGCAGAAGGAAAAAAAAAAATCTTTATTTTGTTCCAACTATGAATATTTAAAATATTAGAATATTTATTCCCAAAATACATTTTAACAAAGGTGTAGACATATAATTTTGTTATAGGATGCTTAAATTTAGATGGTACTAATTGAATTATTCAAGGCCATACTTCCTCCTCACAGTGATTACATCCTAAGGCCCCAGGATCTCCAGCAGGATCCCATCCTTCAGAATTATAAAAATCATAAAATATCCTAGATATTACTTCTTATCTAAAGGAAATTTGGTAGCATAGGATATAGAGTGCCAGACTTAGATTCCAGGAAGACCTGATTTTGAGTCTTGCTTAGATATTTACTATTTATGTGACCTTGGGCAAGCCACTTTACCATAGCTATTAGTTTCCTCATCTATAAATTTAATATGATGACAATTATAGTATTTACCTTATAGGACCATTATGGTGATCAAATGAGATAATATGTAAAGTGCTTTTCAAACCTCATATTAAGTTTTATTATTTTTCCAGTGGCTACACCAGGTGAACTTCTTCCACCCCACGTTTCAATTGTTTGCTTTGTAAAGTACAAAAGTTCCTGATCATAGCTCTATTTCCCAAGTAATGGCTAATGTAAAACCCAAAAAATTCTTTTAAAAGAGAAGAATGGCACATGAATATGGGCTATCTTTGAAAAATGAATCATAGGATGCTAAATTTAGAGCTAGAAGGAGGTTTAGAGCCCATCAAGTCCAACCCCAACATTTTACAAAGAAGGAAACTGAGCCTGAGAGTATGAAAATATGATTTGAAGATGTCAAAACTAACAGATATCTTGCCTTCAGATTCTATTCAATTAAAGGCAATCATTCGATTACATCCTCAATACATTCTGGAGTTTAAATTTCATTCCTAAGCATATGGGAACTGACCCAGAGAAAAGGGAAAGCAGCAGTTATTTGTATACCTGGTACCATTCCTGAATACTTATTTAATAAATATTTGTGAAATTGATCTACATCAAACTGAGTGGACCTCAAACTCTCTACTACTTCAAGTTTTCTTGCTGGACAAAAGTCCCTGAGTCTTCCTATAATTTGCTACAAATTCGTTTGATCTACAATCTATCTCCGGTACTTTATATCTTCTACTGATTGGTAATAGTAAGTTCCCTTTTAATCATTGCTTCTAATGCCTTCTGAGCCAGATGTGTATGCTTGTTTGAGCAGACAGCATAAAGTAGAATGTCGATGCAATCACCTTCAGTAATAGGCATTATGAAAAGAAAGAGCATTTACTTGGACCTTTTCCATATTCCCAGTTAGTGCTTTAGTCTTAGTACGAAAAGTTGTACTTAAGGAAGCTTAAAAAATGATAGGAAAAAAATAATGTTTTATTTTATGGAGAAACAATGAATAGTCCTTTACCTTTTTCCTAACTGTTCTTTTGAAGAAATTTTCCAAAATCAGTTTTCTTTTAGGTGGCTTTTCTTCAGAAATGTACCAGAGGGCATTCTGGCAGTTCACTCTTTCTTTGTACAACTCAATAGATTTCTATCCTATAAGCACAATGCTAAAAGCTGTTCCCGTAGAATGTCAGGGCTACATTCATTTCAGGAGTTTGGCAATATTCCAGGTCATTTACAAGGTACTCCAAGCATTCACTCATGTGGAAAAATGAGTCATTCAATGCTTCTAAAATGTGCATATTTGCAGGACGTAAATAAAAAAACGGGGGAGGGTAGGATGGCAAAACACATTATTCTGTGATTATGGGCTGTTGGAGGTGGTGGTAGTAGGAGTGTGTGTGTGTGTATGTGTGTGTGTGTGTGTTTCTAGACATAGTGCCTTTTCCTCGAGGTATTTTAAAGGACCTATATATATCCATATAAAGACTGCATTAAAATACCTCAATTTCTTTACATTATCTCTAAGAGATACAGGATGGCTATCATTGCTTATTATAGTAGTCTGAATGGGGGAGAAAAAACCTTCATATATCATTTGCTAAAAAGGAAATAATAGAGCTCTAGTAAGAAAACAGGTGATTTCTTAGGAAAGGGGATCTTTCTTCTTCACTCTGACATAGGTTCTCCATCTGTTTTTACATTTTGAATGTCCTCTAAATTCTGTGGAATATTCATTTAAGTTTATATGCTGAAATTTATCATTTGCAAATTTCCTACATTATGTGTGGTTGGTTTCTTAAGAATATTATGTATTTGCCTCTGCTCTAAGCAGAGGTGAAGAACTTTGTTTAACACTGGTACACTGAATATGTTAGAATTGATTGATGTGTTGGTCAATTTTGCTGTGTTTTGTTCACTATCTTTAATTTAAAAGAATAATTCTCACTGAAAAGAGGAGAGGGATAGATTAGGAATAATAGGTGGTGTAAAAACAAAAGATATCATTTTTTAAAAAGATTGCATACATACGGTTTCCTCAGCCACAGTGATATGTCCTTCCAATCATTCATTAAATATCTATCTATCAATAAGCACTATTGGTGCTGGAAATACAAAGAGAAAAATGCAACAATGTGTGCCATCAGATATGGAAGAGGGGGGAGAAGAAAAGAAAAAAGAAGGAAAGGGAAAATAAATGCAAAGGTGGAAGAAAGGAAGATTAAGTCATGCTGTCATATATAAGAGAGGAATCAGAACGGGTAGAAATGGCTGCAGATGTCCCTCATTGCCAAAGAACTTAATGTCACCTTTGGCTTTACCCTAGAGGTCATTAATAAGAGCAATGGGTTGAAATTATTTTTTAAAAAAAGTAAATTTAAGGTTAGTATATAAAATTGTCCTAATAACCAATACTATCAAAAAGTTGAATAAACTGTGGTGGGAGGTCATAGGTTTCTTTTCATTAGGTCTTTATGGAAAGGTAAGATGATCCTTTGTCAGGTATATTATAGATATTTTTTTTTTAAATTGAGAGTCAGAAAGAATTGAATTTTCAATCCTGTTTCAGGCATTACAAGTCATGATCAAGCTAGTTAACTTTTCCAAGCCTCAGTTTCCTCATCTGTATGATGAGATAATAGCATCTCCCTCAATCAAATTCCAAGCAGCCAGTAAAATAATGTGTGTGTGTGTATATGAATAGATAGATAGAGGGGGTGGAGCCAAGATGGCAGAGCAAAAACAGGAATTCCAAGCAGCTCTGGCTCCCCACTTCCCCAATCCATGTAAAAGAGGACTCTGAACAAACTTTGGAGCTACAGAACCCACAAAATGACACAGAGAAGCTAACCTCCCGCTGAGGACACCCTGGCAGCCCAGCAAGGAGCGGCCAGCCCAGTGCTCTGGGAGCCAAGCCCAGGCCTGCATGAGCCAGAGGTTTTAGCCAAGGGTGGGCCTGAACAAACACCTGCTGGAGGGACTACAGAATACCAGCAGCTGTGGAATTTCCAGAATTATCAACACATAGATGCTAAGGACAAAGTGAGAGGTCAGGGCCCTGTGGACTTTTGGACCAGTGGTGGGGAGAGCACATTGGCTTTTGCCCCCAGGGTGAGAAGCCTCTGAAATACTTAGGCACAGCAGGTGCCATGTTCAGGCTTCAGCTCCTGGCCTGCAGACTGTAGGGGGACAGAGTGACCAGTCTGGGGGGTAATCTCTCTTGATTTAACCTGCTTTGATCTGGATTGTGGTCTAGGGTGGAGGTCCTGGGGTGTGTGACCAGCTTGCCAGAGTGTATGGAGGCTTCAGAGAGGGCACCCAAACTACAGCAGCTGAGGAAACCCTAGCATTTGGGATGGAAGCTCCCCTGGATGGCGGCAAAGTCTTAATGTGGCAAAAAAGCCGGGAGGTCAAGAGACTGAGTGGCAACATGAGTAGGCAAAGGAAGCAAAATAAACAGAGTACCCCAAATTTACACTCCAACTGTGGTGACAAAAAGGATCAAAGAATGGAAGAAGAAGAAGACACTGAAGTCAGACCTCTTGCACCAAAAGCTTCCAAGAAAGATACGAGCTGGTTACAGGCCACAGAGGACCTTAAAAAGCAAATAAGAGAAATGGAGGAAAATTGGGGAGAGAAAAGAGAACAATGCAAGAAAATTATGAAATGAGAGTCAACAGCCTGACTGAGGAAAATAACACTTTAAAAAATAGACTAACTCAAATGGCAAAAGAGGCTCAAAAAGACAATGAGGAGAAGAATGCCTTAAAAAGCCAAATCAGCCAGATAGAAAAAGAATCTCAAAAGCTCTCTGAGGAGAATCATTCCTTCACAATTAGATTGGAGCAAATTGAAGCTAGTGACTTTATGAGAAATCAAAATGCTGTTAAACAGATCCAAACAAATGAAAGAATAGAAGGCAATGGGAAATATCACATAGGAAAAACCATTGGCCTGGAAAATAGATCCAGGAGGGATAATTTAAAAATTATTGGACTACCTGAAAGCCATGATCAAAGAAAGAATCTAGAAATCATCCTCCAAGAAATTCTCAAGGAAAACTGCCCTGATGTTTTAGAATCAGAGGTCAAAATAGAGGTTGAAACAATCCACTGATCACCTCCTGAAAAAGATCCCAAAAAGAAAACCCCTAGGAATATTATAGCCAGGTTCCAAAATTACCAGATCATGGAGAGAATATTACAAGCAGCCAGGAAAAAACAATTTGAATATTGTGGAAACACAATCAGGATAACCCAGGATCTGGCAGCTTCTACACTGAGGGAATCTAAGGGCTTGGAATATGATATTCCAGAGGGCAAAGGAGCTGGGATTAAAACCAAGAATCACCTACCCAGCAAAACTGAGTATCATGTTTCAGGGGAAAATATGGTCATTCCGTGGAATAGAGGACTTTCAAGTATTCTTGATGAAAAAACCAGAGTTGAATAGAAAATATGACATTCAGATGCACGAATCAAGAAAAGCTTGAGAAGGTAAACAGGGAAAAGAAATCATAAGGAACTTACCAAAGTTGAACTATTTACTTTCCTACATGGAAAAACAATAACTGTAACTTGTGAAACTTTTCTCAGTATGAAAATAGTTGAAGAAGGGTATATGGGCATATGAATACATATGTGAATTGTGTATATATTTTTTCAAGTATACATAGATTGGGGGCACAGGTTCATTTTAATAGGAAGGGATGATGCTCAAAGGGTGAAACTGAGATGTGAGAGAGGAATATAACAAGAGGAGATGAGGAGAGACAGAATGGGGTAAACTATCTCATATAGAAGAGGCAAGGGAAAATGGTTGCAATGGAGGGGAAGAATAGGAAGGCAAAAAGGAAAAATCTTATTCTCATCGAATCTGGCTCAGAGAAAGAATGGCATACATACTAAATAGGATATCTCACCCTATAGGAGAGTAGGGAGGAAAGGGATGAGAGGGGGGATGATAGAAGGAAGGACAGGCTGTGGGGGGGAAGTTGGAAGCACTCACTTTTGAAAAGGGACAGGATCAAAGTAGAAAGTGGAATGAGTGGGAGCTGGCATGGGAGAGGGGGAAATATAGTCAGTCTTTTACAATATATCCACTAAGGTAATATTTTTCATAGCTACACATGTATAACTTATACTGAATTGCTTATCTCCCGAGTAAGGGTGGGTGACAAGGAAGGAAGGAAATTAATCTGGCATTCAAAGTTTTAAATTAAAATGTTTAAAAATATATAAATACTATTATTAATAATATTTTACGTGTAAATGGGAAATAAGATATACGGGCATAGAGATCCACCATGCCCTACTGGAAAAGACAAAGGGGGTATGGGATAAGATATGGGAGACAGCAGATTGGAGGAGGGGATATCTGGTGGGATCGCTATTTTGGGGTGGTGACTCAGGGGAAAACGGGGAAAAAATTGTAACTCAAAATCTGGCAGAAATGATTGATGTAAACCAGAAGTTAATAAACATTTGGGAAAAAATAAATTAAAAAAATTAAAATTAAGAAAATAAAAAGATAGATAGATAGATAGATAGATAGATAGATAGATAGATAGATAGATTTACAACCTTAGATTGTGGAATAAATGTGAGCTATAATTATTATTATTGTCATCCTCATCATTGTTGTCATTGTTCAAGTATGAGTTGGACCAGATGACCTCTGAGATCCTGCACTTTTATGTGTGATATGGCTAGGTGCTACAGTGATATGATATTTCTTTCCCAATGGGACAAAAGTTTAGGCACCAATGTGTCCATTAGAAAGTTCTCTGGACCACAGTAATGGATCCCAGAGCTGACCAAGTTTGAGATGCATGAGCCTGAGGTAGCTCACAGGTGCCATTCTGATTGTCCATTTTGAAGGAATTGAATTGGATGATAGGGAAGATCACTTTAAGTTCAACAATCTGCGATTCTCTGACGTTCTGTCAACAAACATCAATCCCATCAAAATCTAAGATGGTTCAGTGTTCCATGAGGTTACAAAAATTTATAATATACCAGCTTATTATTTTATAATGCTAGTAGGTCAAATACATTGATTCTTGAAGACAATAAAGCACAATTTGAACTAGTCTATAATTCATGGGGGGGGGGGGTGGAGTGGGACATGTTTTCCAAAGGAATCTCTGACTCTAAGACAGGTTGAGATGCTTGAATATATTTATCATTACCTGTATGCATCTAAGCCTTGCTCAAAGAAAACTACTCTGAGATTAAGATCACCTTCATTTAATAGGAAAATAATTATTTCCTCTGTTTCTGTGGCTACCTCTCTTTCTAGGCTCTCATAGGTTTGTAAATTGTGTGTCAGGGACTAAGCCAATATTCACAAGTTCTAAGGGACTTGAGAATATTCTGTGAGTGCTAACTCCTACTACTATAGTTTATGAGCCTTCAAATGCATGCTTTTCTTTCATTATCAGCCAGTAAATAAAATAAAATTAACAGTATTTACTAAAGTGGTATGATAAAATAGTAGCTATAAAATATTGCCTCCCTGTACCCATAAACTTGAGGTATACTCTTACAAAAATACAAAGAGAAGTTTACAAAGAGTGAACATGGATTTAGAATACAATGGTAATAAGGCATATATGTAGGGAACAAAGCAATTCATGACTCTAGTACCGTAACGCCTATGTATACTTTCTTCATGGAGTCCCAACATAGCTTCCAACTATACAGCAGTAATGTTGGATGAACTTTTCAACTGGGATCCAACAGTCTGATCCCCTGCATAGTTCCCCTTTCAATTTACAAGGATTAACTCTTCCTTGTATCCACAGATAATTCTCTTCTCTGGTCCAGGAATGACATTCCTTATAAATTGTAGACGGCAAAATGTGGGCAGCTAGGTAGAACAGTAGATAGGCTACTGGCCTGCAATCAGGAAGACTATCTTCCTGAATTCAAATCTGGCTTCAGACACTTACTAGCTGTGGGATCCTGGGCAAGTCACTTAATGTGTTTGCTTCATTGTTCTCATCTGTAAAATAAGCTGGAGAAGAAAATGGCAAACCACTCCAGTATTTTTGCCAAGAAAACCCCAAATGGGATCACAAAGAGTCAGAAATGACAAAAAATGAACAAAAACTGCAGAAGGCTCTGTAATAGGTTATTACTATTATTATCTCTACTGCTGTTATTGTTATTATCATTGCAGTATTATTTTAGTTATATTATATATTAATTATATGTTACATTTTATATCATATTGTTATGTCATGTGTTATGTTGTGTTATGTTATGTTGAAGAGGTTACCCACTAAGAGGGTTAGGGTTCCTCTGGAGACCCCAAAATACCAACATGCCGGGTCCTGGCAAATGAATTGGACTGGAATCTTCTCAGCCAAAGAAAAGTAAAAATTATTAAAAGTTTGCTTGCATTAGACACAGAGTAAGTCTGTGCTAGGTCATTCTAAGGCGCTCTCACTATTCTATGGCATTCTATGGCACTCTAACTATTCTATGGCATTCTATGGCACTCTAACTATTCTATGGCATTCTATGGTGCTCTCCCTCTTCTATTGCTCTATCTCTATTCTAATGCATTCTATGGTGCTCTCAGTCTTTTATGGCGATCTCACACCTCCTGGAGTGAGATGGGGTCTTATATACAGAAGGTTGTGGGAGGAATCTAGGGATGGTCTAGAGGAGGTGTTTGGAAAGGGTCTTCAGGAAGAGTTAATGAGGTCAATAAGTGATTAAGGGTGGGAGGTAGCTGGAGGCTACAGACAATGGTGGGCTAGGCCAGTTCAAGGGTGTATTGATATTTTGATAGGCTCAAGGGTAGGAAGTAGATGAACAATGGAGGGCTAGGCTAGTAACTAGGCTAGTAGTTAGCAGTTAGTAACTAGGCTAGAGGTCTGGGCCCAGCCACAATGTAAGGCTTATTGCCTCATGCAAATGCCTCATCAAATGAGGCAATTTAATCGAGTCCAAGGGAGGTTCCCAGAGCCTGTACCTCAAAGACTCAAGGAGAACTTGAGGGGGCTCCCAGAGCCCATACCTTATCAATGTTATGTTATGTTATGTTATGTTATGTTATGTTATGTTATGTTATGTTATGTTATGTTATGTTATGTTATATATTCCTTATTGCTTTTCTACTATTCCAGGCATGATATTTCTTTCTTTCTTTGTTTTTTAAGCAATTGGCATTAAGTAACTTGCTCAAGGTTACACGGCTGGTGATTATTTGTGTGTGGGTGCTCATTTTCTGAGGCCGGATTTGATCTCGGGTCATCCCAACTCCAAGGCTGGTGCTCTTACTCACTGCACCACCTATTCGCCCCTCATGATATTTCTTATAACTGCTTAATGCATTGAGTCACCTCCCTCTCTGTCCATGTCTGCATAGAGAATGTGTCACTTATTCCTACTGAACAATTTCTAGTACTAGTCAAAATGCAATGATCAGTGAAGTGAAGGAAGAATGAGAAAATACCTTGACTTTCTCCAAGATACAAGGATCCATTCCCTCTCAACAGTTGGTTACTGCCTAGATATTGACCCATCTCAGCTTTATAATGGCCATCAGGGATGAAGCAAATCTTCATCCAGCCACTGAAGTCACTGTTTCATATTTAAGGAAAACATATTCATGCTTCATAAAGGAAGAGTAAACATATCAGCTGCCCATCTAATTTAATCAAGGAGAAACTGCTTTTTGTACTTTTTCAAGTAATAAAAAGGCATTGAGAGAGTTTTAAACTTCTTGAATTTATTAATACCTCATTACATCTCTTATTTCTCCTTGTTTTCTGTGATTACCTCAAATGGATGGGGGCGGAAGGAATTCTCCCTTATCTGTGTTTTATACTGTTGTTTTTGTTTGGAATTGTACCCATGGAGGAGGCCCAATAAGGAGATATCTTCCAACAGTGAAGGACAATATCTGCTCTACAATTTATAGTTTTAGGGTATTGCCTAGGGCATTGAACCCAGGCTTACCCTACTCCTAGGTCAGCTGTCTATCTCTTAAATCTGTCTGCCTCTCTTTCCTACAATAAAATAACAACAACAAAAAACCCAACAGCAAGAAGCTTTCATAGAGTTTTCCACAATTTACAAAGCAGTCACTAGCATTTGGTGGGCATACACTGTGTATAGAGCACCAGATGTTACATAGATGAAAATGTCTGCCCTACTAAACTAACTATACTAACAAATAATGAAATGTGTTCCAAAGCATAGATTTCTACCCTGCTATATTCAATGCAATGTTCACTTGTCTTCTTTCCTCCAAATGAGGTGAACTACAGCTTCCCAGACTCCCCAGCCTCAGGAAAAATTTTCAATCCTTTTTGTTATAATGATCTGCTATTCAGTTATGTTAAATCTATTGGCTAATATAACCTGCTTAGTACCACTTCTGTATGCTACATGATTAGGTCAATCATTCAAAGGCTCTCTATTCATAACCTGCCGTGTGAACTGGAGCCATGAAAGTAGCTCTCCTCTCTTCTATAGCTGGCTTTGGCTCATCTGCCAGACCCCTATATGTTTCTCTTTAGGCCACCACCTTTACCAAGGCCCTTGACAACTTTGTTAAAAGGAGCTTTTGTCCCAGAGGATTCAATCCATTGAGTTATCCCTCTGAAAATAGAAAACAACAGCAATTAAATCACTTAGGGGACCTTTGCATTTTCACAAGTACATAAAAGCACTCATCTTATTTTATACCCTGTGGAGATGGCCCAGACACAAAGATCCCTTTGAAGTCAAGAAAGCTGAGTCTCACTTCTTAATTGAGGTAGAAAAAGTCAAAATGGCGCCAGATGCTGTGACATATTATCATCTTTAACTATAATGAATCATGCAACAAGTCCTCAGTTCCAGATTCCCAATCTTGGGCCCAGGAAATGTCACCCTTCAATCTGAAGCAGAGACAGCACATTCTGCTTCCCTTGCTTTTAGTGGAGAGGAACTTTTGAATATACTCTGTCAACACTAATTAAATATGCATTACAATTGCCAAGTGAAGGGGAGATTTTTATCCTGTATTTGCCGAGACATAAAAAAGGTTAAGTAACCTTATCAAGGTCACAAGGCAGGTTATCAAAAGAGCTGAGCCAAAGGCCTTTGAATATGTACTGGTAAAATATTTAAATTAACAACAACTTTGCCCCAAAATACAGGTAAACGTAATAAACATCTTTGTGTTGTGTATGGAATGAAAAATGAGCCTGATACAAGGGAAAACCATGCAATGGTTCATTGTTGATTCTACATGAGGGGGAAGTAGACCCATGTTACAAATGCCCAGATATTTCTATAGGCTTTGGAGGGGATTGAGCAGAGTATAATTTTGAAATCATTAGTCTAGTGAAAATATACCATCCTAAGTCATTGAAAATGGATTTTTCTGTAGTCTTCAAAATTCCTCACTTATAGGAAAATACTATATTATTCAATTGAGGAGTACAACTGTGTGGTTTCTCCCTCTGAGAAGATAGACACTGTGATGTTTAAAAGGTTTGAGAGACATAATTTCTGGGTAATTTAATCATTTTATTAATAATGTCAGAATTTTTAATAAAAGGTCAGTGGCACTCTGAAATGCCAAAGACAATTAGGCTCACAGCTTAAATACCCTTGGAAAAGAGGGGTGTTCCTGAGGGTGGCAATCAATTCTGATTGGTTAACAATTAATGAGAGAATTAATATTACTATGAGGGCTGAGCCTATTCTAATGAACTTTGATTATGCCATTTATTTCTAAGTTACCCCAGCCTAGGGCAATCTATTCAAAGAATTTATCCCCACCCAAACTTGAGCAGAGCATAATAGTTTCCCCACCTGGGTGGGGTCTGAACAAGATTGTTAAAAGTCAATCCAATCTCATTATTAGTAATGTCCTCCAGAGTCTGAACTTTGAAATGACTCTAGAAAAAGGGAGAACTTGGTATCTTCCCAAATCATTGGTTATTAATAATCATTTCTCTCAACACCTGCCCACACCATATAGGATCATGGATTTAGAGGTAGATGGGACCTTAGAGGCCAAATTCAAATTACAGATGAGATACTAAAGTATAGAATAATGAAATGGTTTGCCCATTATCTGAAATAGAATATGAATTGAGCTTGCCCTGACTCCAAGTCCAAAGCCTTATTCTCTATACCTGAGGTCATAAACTAAGGACAAAGATTGCCCAGCCCAGGCCTTGTTTTGTACCACTTAGAGCTAAGAATGAGAAAAGAATGGTTTTTACATATATAAATAAAGTTGAGTTTCAAAAAATATAAAAAAACATTCTTAGCTCTCAGAAGGTACAAAAATAGCCAGCCATAATTTGCCAACCTCTACTCTATACCATGGTAACTTATACTCTGTATTCAACAGAACTAAGACTTATGTGGACCAAATGAAGCTGTGTCCCAAGGTACCATGTTGGGTAGGAATAGTTCAGGATGGGGGGCAATATGCTTTTAGCCTGTACCTAGACTCACAACACTCTGGTGACATAGAGTACAACTATACATCAGTGACATACCTAGGTTCCTACACCAGTATTACCTCTATAATGGGGCTGCTTTCTTGTCCAAAATCCTAAGGTCTGTAGTCTGAAGGTTCCTGAGGGGCATGGATCTTCCTGACACTTTGTATCCAGGATTACCTCTGTATTACAACCTTGATACCTTTGAATTGCTATAACATCCCCTACCTAAACCTGAATTTGTTTCAGGGGCATTGTCAACTAATTGTAGTTCTGTCGACAATGATGATAATAATTAAAATAGACAACATTTACAAAACTCTCTAATGTTTCCAAAACGCCTTGTATAGATTTTATTTGATAACATGTCAAAATAGCAAAGATCATTGAGAGTCTTTGTGATTCAATTGACTTTAAAAATATTCCTCCTTCATCATCCTTTTGATAAGCATCTGGTGATGAGACTTTCTTGGTTTCTCTTGGCCCACTCTACAGCAAACCCACTTCTCAGATGAGAAACATATCTTCCCCCAGTGGGGTCAGGGTCACAGTTCTCCAGTTTGGTAGGACCTTCTAGATCTTGACTTCTGATGACTAGGCTTTCAAGAATTCAGGGTCATTCCCCCAGTACATATAGTGAGGCCTAGAGAACCCCTTTGTCTAGGGGTAGGTGAAAATATGTAAAACATATCATCCCCCTTAGAATATTATAATTATGTAATCACAAACTCAATTGTACCCCTGTAACTTTTCAAATTAAAAAAAAAACTCATCAACACAAAATGAAATTATAGGGCCAGGTGAATTTAAATACTTTTGCTTTGGATATTCATAACCGTTTGTCCTGAACAAATCTGAAAATGAGTTCCTGATGACTTGTAAACTGGCCTAATATCTGAAATCTTCAGGGACAGAAGCTGTACTCATTTAGCCAAGGTTTTCAGCTCAGGGCTAAAAATCTTGTTGAGCAAGCACCCTTGCTTTACAAAAGCCTCTAAGGAATCATTAGTGTCCATACTGAGCAGATGATAAACCTTTTATTCAGGTCTCATCTCAAGTCACACCTTTGATATATTTTTTATGTTCCCTACATTAAACATTAATGTGTGAAAGCAACAATAAATGGGGCTGTTTTTCATTCATTAAATAAATAAACCTAAAACTAAAGAGAGAAAGTAGCCATTTTTGAAACAATATCTACTTAGGGCAAAAATAAATAAACAAGGAAGTAGATTTCATTGACTTATAGGAAGCAGGTTCAAAGTTCAAATGGAGCTGCCAAGAATAGAAAGACATTTGCTTCCTCTTTTCTAAAATATCTAGTCCATCAATACCATTGCTCCAGTGCATGTTTTCTGTTAAAAGTACATTTGACAGAACCACAGTAGGGAATAATCATATGTTAATTTATTGATAATAATATGTTCCAGAATTTTGCCCAAAGCCCACTAATCTATAGTTTGTAGAATCTACATATTTCCCTTTATTGAAAAAAGGGAAAATTGTCTATCTTTAATCCTATGTATTCCTCCAAATCTCCATGATTTTTTTTTTACTTCAAACAACATAGACAGAAATCATGACCTCTGATTCTTTCAGTACCCAAGTTTTTAGCTGCTCCAGGCTTAGAAACTAACTGGAACTCAATTAAGAAAAGAAACCAGCTCAAAGGATATGAACAGGCAGTTTTCAGAGGAAGAAATTAAAGCTATCTATAATGATATGGAAAAAAATGCTCTAAATCACTATTGATTAGAGAAATGCAAACCCAAACAACTCTTAGGTGCCACATAGCACTTATCAGATTGGTTAACTTGACAAAACAGGAAAATTATAAATGCTAGTGAAGATGTGGGAAAATTAGAACACTAATTCATTGCTGGTGGAATTGTGAACTGATCCAACCATTCTGGAAAGCAATTTGGAACTATGTCAAAGGGCTATAAAAATGTGCTTACCCTTTGATCCAGCAATACAGTTTCTAGGACCATATTCCAAAGAGATCACAAAAATGGGGAAAGGACCTACATGTACAAAAATATTTATAGCAGCTCTTTTTGTGGTGGCCAAGAACTGGAAATTAAGGGGATACCCATCAAATGGGGAATGGTTGAATATCTTGTAGTATATGAATATAATGGAATACTATTGTACTGTAAGAAATGGTGAGCAAGCAGACTTCAGAAAAACCTGGAAAGGCTTATATGAACCGATACTGAGTGAAGTGAGCAGAACCAGGAGAACATTGTACACAGTAATAGCCACAGTGTGCAAGGACTGACTTTGATAAGACATAGCTCTTCTCGGCAGTGCAAGGACCCAAAACAACTCCAAAAGACTCATGATAGAAAATATCATCCACGTTCTCAGAAAGAAATATGTAGTTGGAATACAAATCAAAGCATACTATTTGTTCTCTTTTTTTGGTTTAGTTTTGTTTGTTTTGTTTCTTTCTCATGGTTCCTCCCATTCATTCTAATTATCTTCCATACAACATGACTAGTGTGAAAATATATTTAATAAGAATGTATATGTAGAGTCTGTATCACATTACATGCCATCTTAGGGAGAGGGGGGAGGAGGGAGGTGGAGAAAATTTAAAACTTATGGAAGTAAATGCTGTAAACTAAAAATAAATAATTAATTCATTTTTAAAAAGGAAACCAGCATTTTTAAAATATCTAGTATGTGTCAAGTAATGTGTTAACATCTTTGCAAATATTCCATCATTTAATCCTCATAAAAATCTCATTTTATGATTGAGTAAACTGAGGAAGGCAGAAACTGATTTGCCTAGGATCACACAGCTATGAAATGTCTAAGGCTACATTTGAACTCAGATTTTTCTGACTCCTTGTCCCAGCACCCTATCCACTATTCCACCTCATCCATCTGCCTCATCCAGGCAGATAGCTACTTTTGTTATAGACAAAGGTATTGTTAAAACACCTTTGTTTTCAACTTCCTTTTTCAAAAACTTACTTTGTTTCCTTTCCTTCTCATTGTATTATTAATCTCTTTGATAGAGAAAAAAAGAGCAAAATTAGGCTTCACTTGTTTACAATCATCTAGTTCACCTGGAGAAAGTAATCCTGTCCGTAATCTTCCTTTTACCCCAAACTAGCTTTTCAAAACAATCTCTTTTATTTCCCTTAGCAATCACTGTCAGCTTTTAGCTCTTCCCAAGCTCAGGCTTATCTAGGCCTTTTCACACTCTTCTTGGCGGAACATATTTTGGTTTTTTGGTTTTGTTTTTTTTTTACTCATCCTCACTTATTTTGCCTTCCCTCCTTTTAAAAGTTGAAATTAGTCAAGAAGTTTCTTATGAACCTGTTCTAGTCACTTCAAACAGGCCTCTACTTCTGCATTCGAATCACTTAGGTTTGTTAATCAGAATTTTCTCTCTCAAAATGAAAGATTCCCATCTTTTTGAGTTTTTTTTTTCCAAGAAATTAGAAGTCATAGAATCCCATCTATCTTTTTTCTGCACTTTTCAAAACCTATTCTCCAAAGTCTAAGATATTTGTCAGCCAATATCTGGCATTGTCTTCCTTACATTTCATCATCATAACTAACATTTATATAGTGCTCACACCATATCAAATACTGTCTGAAATGCTTTGCAATTTTTATTTCATTTGATTCTCAAAACAACCCTGAGATGTAAGTGCTATTATTTTCCCCATTTTATATTGAGAAAACTGAGGAAAATGAAGTTTATTAACCTGACCAGTCACATAGCTGGTAAGTGTCTGAGGTCAGATTTGAACTCAGGTCTTTCTAATGCCAGGCCCAGCCCTCTATCCACTGTACCAACCAGTTGTTCCATAAATTTTCATAAATTCTGAGATGGAGCTTTTCTCTTTCCCAAGGTTCTCATTATTTATGCCATTGCAACCAATTCTATCACATTCGTCAAAAATCATATTCAGAATGACAGTTCCTGTATTTACTTTCTCTACCTTTGAATACTGAAATTATAATTAAGACAAATCAGAAATTTGTCCACCCTTCTGCTTTTAGCAGAAAGAGAGCTCAGACAGATGTCAGGCAGATGAAGCTATGACAGATGAACAGAGAGCTACTCAGTGACTTCTTCAGCTCCATATCAAGGGGCCCAGAAAAGGGGAAGAGAGGGTGGAAACCAAGGTTGATGGGTGTAAAGCCACGCACAAGCAGCTTTCCAGAGGACTGCTGCTGTGAACAGAGTTTAAGGTTCTGATTACATAGTATAGTGAACACTATTTATTCAGTATTAATTCACTTCTGTGCTTGCCATTACAGTGGGACCTGAGTTTCCATATCTGGTCTATTTTGGGGAAGAGAGTTCAGATTCTAGCTTTAGTAGGTCAATTTTCTCTATGCAGACAAAAGTGTTCTTGGGCTTTCAAGTAGTGTAGTGAATATGGGTCATAAGGATACAGATGGAGTTGCCTTTACTTCACTCTACCTCATGTTGGTCTAATCTCTGCAGCTCTCTCTGGGGAGGGAAAGCTTGCTCATCTGTTGTCCTAAGTCACGAAACTAGGAGCCACAGTCCCAGCTTTGGCCATGTCTCAGAAAGATGGGTTTCAATAACTGGCTAAAGGAATGCTGTACTGGGAACCTAGAGACCTGAGTTCTAGCCCCCGTTTTGTCACTGCCTCTTGGCTTCTGTTTCCTTCATTGTGAAATAAAGGCATGGACAAGGTGCCGTCCAAGGGCCTTTTTATGGTTCTAACGGTCTTTGAGTTTGGGTTCCATTTGACTCCACTTCATTTCAGTCTCAATTTCAGTAAGAGTTAAATAATCCGGGCAGCTAGGTGGCATGTGAATAGAGCACCGGCCCTGGAGTCAGGAGAACCTGAGTTCAAATTCGGCCTCAGACACTTAACACAAAAAACTAGTTGTGTGACCTTGGGCGAGTCACTTAACCCCAGTTGCCCTCCAAAAAGCAAAAAAAAAAAAATAGTTAAATAAGCATCTTCTATGACCTTGGAAAATTTACTTACTCCCCTTGTCTGGGTCCCTAATTTCCTCAGTTGGAAAATGAAAATATTAACCTAGGTGTGTAATGGACATTGATGCAGATACAGGACGGCATAGTCAATTAATATTTTGGGGAGTACTTTTATTAGCCGGCAACTGTATCCCAAAAGGGAAGGCAGCCCTGAGCAGTCTGTCCAGCAAGCTTTTATACAGTAAAAAGTACTTCCTGAAACAAACGGTGATCAGCAAGGCAACTGTTGCTACATAGGGATGTAAACTAAGCGGGGGCTGCAAGCTAACAGGGCAGATCTTTGTTTTAGTTATATCTTGGTTACAAGGCAAGTGCAGGGCGAGGTTTCACAATGGTCATACCTTTACCCTAGGTTCTTGGGGCCCCCTGAGGGGCCTTGTGAGAGCCTTGTGTAGGAGCTAGCACTATGGGAACTTAACTGCCACTTCATTCCCCCCTTTTCTAGGACATAACTAGAACTTGGACTCAGCGGAGGCCAATGGGCAAAGAGTTTGACCACCTGAATCCATTTTCTAACATATATGGATAAGCAATTAATCAAGCAGGGGGCTATAGGGATTACTGACAATAGCAAGGGGTAAAAAGACAAACAGAAAAGACATCATGGCTGCCTCTTAAGTTTCAACTTCAAGTCTCTGGTCGTTTCAGTTGTCCACTGGGCTGGAATGGTGGTCACCTTGACGTGGGCAAGATGTCTCTTTCGGGGTATTCTGTGAAGCAGCTTGGTAGATGGCATGAACTGCTTCCTGGACGTTCTGGAGAGCTTGCAAACTCTTGTTTCCTCAGGGTCTCTGACCCCTCATTTTGTTCCTAACTTTGGGTACTTTTCATGTTCCTTGCCCTGGAGACAGTTTAAGGTACTTGCCCCAAGTTGAAATTCTGTTGCTACAGCTCATTCTTCCAGGGCCATATTCTTTAGTTATTCACAAGTCACAGCCCACCAAATCTCAGTGACAGCTAGCAGGTCAACTTTGCTTTTTATTGTAAAGAAATCTGGTGCAGTGGCTAAACTGTTGGACTTCAAAACAAAGATTTGGATTCAAGTCCTGTTTTTTGAGGCTTATTAATTTTGTGACTATGGGCAAGTCACCTCACCTGTACAAGCCTCAATTCTTTATATATAAAAATGAGGATAAATAAAAATCTAGTACCTATCCATTGTGAGGTTCTAGTAAAATTATGAGATCATGGATTTGAAGCTGGAAGAGACCTAAGATAACTCATTGAACCCAACATCTTCATGTTACAGATAAGGAACTGAGGCCTAGAATGGTTATCCTTTTACACAACACTCCATAGCTCCATAGCCTTTCTCTATGCCTTTGAACTATAGGAACATAGTCCCTTAATAACCATAATGCTCTTCTTCATACCTCGACCTCTTAGAATTCTTGGCTTGCTTCAAGACCAAGGTTAAATATCACCTTCTACAGGTTTTCACCAAACCCCTAATGACATCTATTCATTGGTTACCTTTATCATCTCTGTGTGGATCTTGTACAACTTATTTATTGTCTATCCCAATGGAATGTAAGCTCCTTGAGGGCAGGAACTGTTTTTGACCTTTTGAAGTCAGGGTGGAGAACAGGAAGGGAAACTTCTCTAAAGGCTCAGCACAGTTCCTGGCATATATGCTTAGTAAATGTTGATTGACTGATTGATTGCTTAAGGGCACACATGTAGTGAGTAGCAGGGTTGTAAATATATCTAAGGTCTTTTGGTTACAAATCCAGCACTCTTTGTACTATTCCAAATTGCATACTTGAAATGCTTGGCAAATCTTAAAATGTTATATAAATGTCACTTATTGTAACTATTTGCAAGTTTTATCTGCCCTACTGAACTATATAAGCTTCCTCACATGTAGCCTGTGTCAAATAAATCTTTAAATCTTCAACCACTAGCAATTATTTTTCAAACAGAAGAACTTTAATAAATGTTTGCTAAGGCTGAAAGGGTCTATTTTCTTCACTGTTCTACATGCAAAGTAGCTCTTAAAGCAGCAAGGGGGTTCAGTGGATAGAACTCTAGGTTTGGATTCAGAAAGACCAGAGTTCAAATATGGTTTCAGACACTTTGTGTGGCCCTGAGCAACTCACTCTGTCTGCCTCAGTTTCCCCAAATGTAAAAGTGAGATAATAGCACCTATCTCTGAAGGTGGTTATAAAGATTAAATAATATTTCTAAAGCACTTAACAAAGTACCCTGCACATAGTAGAGTCTTAATAAATGCTTGCTTTCTAACCCACCATCTTTAGACACATGACCCTATTCACAAATGCCAATGTCTTATATTGTCTCTGATTACACTCCACCTCTGATTCCATTCCTTTTCATCAAGTTGCTTTAGATCTCTGGATGCTATAAAGAATACTCTGCCAGAGTCATCTTCATCACTTAAATTGCCTGATTGGTCCCCTGCTCCCAAACCTTCTCCACAGGACAAGCTGTTCTTTGGCATACAAAAGTACTACTCATTTCTTTTCGGTACATTTTGTACAAAATCTTTCTTATACCTTTTATCTCAAACAAGTAAAAAGGTGCATATTGCAACAACATTGTCACTTTTTTTGGCAAAGTGTTTTCTGTGTCAGACAAAACAGTCTGTGTGTCTGAGCTAGTGGATACCTATGTCTTTATTATGGCCTGAATGACTTATTCAAATGCCATCTGAACACACTGGCTTGATTAGGCCCCTCTCATCTAAAAATCTAGCACATAGTTACAGAGACTTCAAGACTTCAAGCACCTCCAAATGACTTTACTCCTTCATAAACTGGCAAATCAACACTCTGGACACTGTACCTTTGGTGGTATTGCTCCAGAATGGACCAAGTTTGGAAGCAATATAGACAATCATTCTCTTACATAGTCATTCACCCAGCCATCACATGCAGAATTCTGTACAAGCCCCATAGGGATTACCACACAAGATTGAAGCTCCCCGTTCTCTAAATAATTTTGTAATCAGTAATGTCAGTTCTCCCTCAGCTCCTGCATAGCTCCACACTGGGCTGAAAATCTCCTTTATAACATGCACATTCTGAAGGTCAGGGTAAATAGAGATGGCGTAGAGAGGGCATCTTCACTCTAAACCTCTCTCTCTGCTTATCACTTAAATATTTAGAGCAGACGTCACTATCTCATTCCTACAAGTAGATCTCATATAGTAATAATAACAATAACAATAACATAGTAGCTAAGATTTATATAGTACTTACTATGCATCAGGGAGAGTTAGTGATTTCTAATTATTATTTCATTTGATCCTAACAACAGCCCTGGGAGATAGGTACTATTATGATTCCCATTTTACCAATGAGGAAACTGAGGAAGATTGGAATTAAGTGACTTGCCCAAGGTCACACAGCTCGAACGTGCTTAAGGTCACATTTGAACTCAGGTCTTCCTGACTCCAGACCCAGAACTCTATCCATTGTTCCATCTAGCTGCCATGAATAGAATAGAATTGTAGAAACATAGATTTAGAGCAAGGAGAGAACTTAGAAATTATCTGGTCCAAATCTCTAATTTTACAGATGAAGAAACTGAGGTCAAATGTTTTGCACAAGGCTATTCGTGTAATTTAAAGATTTATGTAAGATTTAAACCCAGGTACTTTGAATCTAGGCAACTAAGTGGCACAATATGTAGAACACTGGTTAAAAATTGGAAAGACTCCGCTTCATGAATTCAAATCTGACCTCAGACACTTTAGCTATGTGATCTGGGCAAGTCACTTAACTGTTTGCCTCAGTTTCCTCATCTATAAAATGAGCTAGAAAGGAAGTGGCCTATCACTCCATTATCTTTGCCAAGAAAACCCCAAATGGAGTCACCAAGAGTCAGACATCATTGAAACGACTGAACAACATTTTGGCTATAAATCCAAGGCTCTATCCTCTGTGCCATGTTGAGCTTTTAGAGTTGAAAAGGTCTTAAGCTTGTAGATTCAGGTGGGAAGGAATATTAAATTCCTCTAATCCAAGGTCTTTATTTAACTCATAAGGAGATAGAGTGCCTTGCCCCAGATCACACAGGTAGCAAGTAATTAGACCATAATTTAATCCAGGTAATTAAATTCCAAAGGCAGCATTCTTCCCTTAGAGAGCCTCTGGGTCATTTTATTCCATTTAAAGATAAGATAGCTGAAGTAAGTGAAATGAGGTGACTTAGACAGAGTCTTACAATCATAAATCAAAATCTCGGAGGGACCTTAAACTGCTCATTCTATAGATAAGGAATTTGAGGTCCAGATAGGTAATGGGTCTTACCCAAGGTCACACAGCTGGCTAATAGTGAATTCCAGATTAGGACTTGAGTCTTTTAGCTCCCTATCTTGTGTTATTTTTAATATCCCACAAGATGTCAACATTGTTCATTGGTGCTCTTTTCCTTCTTGTATTATGTTCTTTTCTGGCTTACCAGAATTCTCATTGGGAAAGGGAATATAGTTAGCCCTGGTGCCTCCCACAGGCTCTGCTCAAGTATTTTACTATATATGAGTCCAATTCTCTAGGACTCCAGTTACAAACAAAAGAAGGTCCAGCATCTCAAGGTTTCAGAGAGATGAAAAGTGGATTCTTCCAGGTACTTTGGGGTTTCATGCTGCCAAAAGGTTCATCTGTTTCTCATCACTCAGTGAGTAGCCCTCAAAACAGGGCCATAGCTGTGGCATTCTGGGTGCTTGACCCTCAATGCAAGCAATTATGTCTCCCAGTCACAAAAGAATCACTATCCATGTCCCTGGCAGGAACTTTCTTCTGCTAACAGGCCTTCTGCTTATCAGCTACTGGAAAGTCATTCTTCCCTTTGATGGGTTGTGAGCCTGGTCAAAGAGGAAAATCAAGTACGACATTAGATATCAAAAGTGTAGGGCGGAGGTGTCAAACATGGTGCCCCCAAACTGAATGTGGTCCACTACACTCCCTACTGCCAGAAAGCCAGCTTAAAATATAATTGGGAAATATTTCACAAAGTAAATTCAAATTCAATAAAATACAAATAATATTACACTTTAAAAATTATGTCAATATATGACTCACAAAGATTATTTTTGTTCTTTTTTAAAAATTTCTTTAATTCATGGAATAAAAGAAGTATTTCTATAACATAGTATATATTTGTAAAAAAAATGCTTGCACATGAAACTGCAAATCTATTGTATAGAACTTGCTCTTCCTTTTAGATATGATAAAGTTATGTAAATTTATTTTTTCTTTCCTTCCCTCCTTGCCTAGAGATGCCTGCCATTAGACACAAATATGTGTGTGTATGTGTGTGTGTATGTGTGTGTGTGTATATGTGTGTGTTAAACCATTCTATCCATACTTCTATTTATTAGTTCTTTCTCTGGATTCAGATAGCACCTTCGTTCATATGTTCTTTGTAGTTACTTTAGGTATTTCTTTTGCTTTTTTAGCTTTTTGGAGGGGGGGGCAGGGCAATTGGGGTTAAGTGACTTACCCAAGGTCACATGGCCAATAAGTGTTAAGTATGTGAGGTCAAATTTGAACTCAGGGCCTCCTGACTCCAGGGTCAGTGCTCTATTCACTGCACCACCTAGCGGTCCCCACTTTAGGTATTTATAATACTCAAAATGACTTAGTCACTCAAAGTTGTTCTTAAAACAATATTGCTGCTACTGTATACAAGTTCTCTTGGTCCTGCTCATTTCATTCTTCTTTATTTCATGCAAGTCTATCCATGTTTGTTTAAGATCATTGAGCTCATTATTTCTTATAGCACAGTATTTTATTCTTTATTTTTATTTTGTTACTTTATTCTTAAGGCCATTCCAGTTATAAAAATTGCTAACATTCAAGTGTTATTTTAGGACTTGGAAATCGCTTCATGTAGTTTATCTCATTTGATCCTCACAATAACCTTTGTGATGTAGGTACCATCACGATCCTCATTTTGCAGATGAGAAAATTAGACAGTGACTTGCCCAAGATCACACAACTAATAAATGATTGAGAGATTTCAAACCCAAGCCTTCCTGACTTCTACTCTGACCAGCTGCCTCTGTCATGAAGGAGAGAAAACAACCCCACCTATATTTTGGTTTCATTTAAAAAGATAATAGGCAATTTGCATGGATAACCTATGTTAGATTAAACCAGAAAATGGCATCTTGAATGTACCCTAAAGCTAGTCTTCCCCATTGGTAAAAGAATGATAAAACCAATTTCCATTCTACCTACTTCATAATGGCAGCAATGAGAATTAATTAAATGGGGCTTTTTAAATTCCTTGAGCCCCAGAGTTCACTCAGATCTGATTTTATTACTTTTGGCCAAAGGCCATTGCAAAACTTGGAGAGCAAAGAACTGGTACCCTGTGGTGTTCAGAGTAAGTCACAGAGTTAGTACAGCTTCTAAGTATAGGAATGTGTCACATCTCAGAAGCAATTTGATAAAAGACATCACATCAGGCCAGCACATCACTAGGCCAATTTCACTGCAGTGAAATAACTTGGGCTCTGGTTTTAGAAGCAACCACTAAATGAAGCCTCACTTTCAAAGGTGTGCATATATCCTCTGGTTTTAGAAGCAACCACTAAATGAAGCCTCACTTTCAAAGGTGTGCATATATCCATTAGCATAGATAACATATCTTACTGGAATTAATGTTGAATAAATGTTAAATGGCCCTGAAAAACCACTGGTGTAGAGTCAGTTCTAGGATTTCAGAGAGATAAAATAGCATAGTGAATGAAGCACTGGCTCTGTAGTCAGGAAGCCTCCAGTTTGAATCAACCCTGGTATACAATCTTTGACCCTGAGCAAGTCATTAAACTAATATATGGCTCCACGACATTGAAACAAATAGGTATCTAGCCTGTGCTTGAAGTCTTCCAATAATGGGAATATGACTCCTATATGGAGCATTCCATTTCACTATTAGATAACTGTTTAAAATGTTTTCTATTAGTCAAGTAAGCGTATCTGTAAGTTTGGTCTATTGGCCTTAGGTAAATATTATGGGGCCAAACAAGTGTAGTCTCTCTTCCATTTGACAGTCTTTTTAATAGTGAGAGACATGTAAGATACCCCTTACAAACATCCCCAAGGTATCTGAAAAAACATCACAACACACTCCTGACTTGCCTCCTCTGGACACATTCCAGCTTGTCAATCCCTTCCTAAAACATGGGTAAACAAGGTTAAACACAAAAATAGATTATTTTCATTATGGAGAAAAAAAGAGTGTTTTTTTAAAAACACAATGAAATATATTAATAATGAACTTAGACAACAACTCAATGTTACTTAGTTTAAAAAATAAAAAATAACTCATAGCAAATGTAACTTTAGTCAATAATGGCCATCAATAAGCCACATTTTCAAAAAATTTATTCAACTTGATAGAAAAGTTTGTTCAAGGGATTATGACCACCATCGTGATAACATTCATGGATGGAATTCCCACAAAACCAGCCTGTGAAATAAGGACTTTCCTTTTGTCTTGAGTTTTGTTTAATTGACAATTACAAAAGGAAAGGGGCAGCTATTTCTGAAATTCTAACTGAAGGGTACAGAACTGAAACTTTTACTACTAATCTCTTAACCCAAACACTCAGCAATTCCTCCCTCACTCCTTCAAGTTGTGCAGTATAGGGGTGGCTATAGTGGTGTAGTGAATAGAGCACCAGCCCTGGAGTCAGGAGGACCTGAGTTCAAATCCAGACTCAGACACTTAAGACTTACTAGCCATGTGACCTTGGGCAAGTCACTTGACTTCAATTGCCCAGTCTTCCCCCCCTCCAAAAAGAAAAAAAAAATGTGCTGCATAGACAATCTGTATCTGAATTGTATCCCCAAGCACTTTCCCGTCATTTGCTTATACATAAATTGTCTTCAAAAAGACTTCAAGTTCACATCCAACTCCTAGAAATAATCCTTAAGTAATAAAACAATTGTATTATTCCACTTGAAGATTTTTACCTCTGAGGTAGGTAGTACCTCCATGAATTCCTATTTTGTTCTCTTACATACAACAAATAAGTTGTCTTAGAGATCATTTTAAGTTGTACCTTCTATATTAGTGGTGTCTAACTGGAAAGGAAACATATCCCTGAAGGCCCCTCATATTGACTTAAAGAATCAAAAATTAGCATTACTTATTTTTGTTCTATTTTATTTATTTTGCTAATCATATCCTAATTATATTTTAATCTGCTTTGGGTTGCTTGGGCATGGGCTATAAGTTTGACACCTCTGTTCTACATGAAGCCTTTTGACCCAAATTACCACTTAACAATTTGATAATTTGTATGCATCTACTGCTATCAATGCTGTCTTCCCCAGCTAGGTTGTAAAATCTCCAAAAGCAGGAAGAGTCTCATATCCTCAGCATCTAGCCAACTACCATGGACATAGGACAGATTTAACAAATACTTGTTGATTGACTTGTTATAAGCACCATTATCCATATTTTAAGTGGGAGCATCTAAGGTTCAGAAGTTAAGGGATTTTCCCAGGGATATACAGCTAATAACTGTCAGAATGAGGATTCAAAAATTGGTCTTCTGAATTCAAGAAATACTTTGCACTAAACCACTACTCTCCAGTGTAGCTTTCAACTCTACTTTGGGTTAATGGTGATGATCTAATAAGTATCAATGGTTAAAAAGAAGTTGCTATCTTTGTTGTTCTGTAGGAGATATATTTAATGGAGACTCTAGTCTCTCTTTTCCCTCAGCATATGGTTAATTGCACACTGTCACTGAGGTTAGCATGTCCCTTTGTTCTTGAAAACTCAGTTGGTATAAGCCATTAACTTTCTATTAGGGCAGCATTAGTGAATTCAGCATGTTGATCCCCTTCTGATAGAAAATTCATATGCAATAAATAATTTAGCATTAAGATTACATTAACCTAGGAATTTCCCAGAGCAATATCAGGAATTATCATCTAGAACAAATTGGGGGCAAAATAATTTATATTCCTTCCCATAAATGTAAAGAAAAAGGTCTTAGAAAATGATCATTAAACAAACAGACCATAAAATAGCACACAAAGTAATAATTCAAGGAAAAATTATCAAATGACAAGTTAAAATAATGACACTGAATTCTAAATTAAATTTGAAAATCAATTCTTTTGGAATATAGAAGCAAAGCCAATAGAATATTAGAAAGCAAAATCATTATGCATTTCTTTTTCTTTTCGAGTCAGTTTTTCCACACTAAAAAGGAGAGGGTTCAGACTTGATTTCCAAAGGGATATCATCTTAACAAAGGCACAACAAAACATGAACTTGCAATGGGTGCTGTGATTATAGCACTGTACTCAAAATTAGAAGATTGATCTAAATAATCTCATCAGTTCCCATGGGTGTAAGTATTTATGTTGATGACTTTCAAATCAGCCTTTCCTGCCCTAAGCCCTCTGTTTTCCTCCACTCTCATATTACAGAGTGCCTTTCAGACATCTCTGTGTCCAATAGACATTTTAAATTCAATGTGTCCAAAATTGAATTCGTTCTCTTTCCTTAAAAGTCTTTCACACTCCAAACTTCCCTATTACTGTCCTCCTAGTCCACCACCTAAGTGCCATCCTCCACTTCTCACACTCTCTCATCCCTGATATTCAATCTGTTTTCAAGGCCTATTGGTTTTCCCTTTGCAACATCTCTCAAAAACACCTCCTTTTCTTCTCTGATACTTCTGCCACTTTGGTGGAGGCTCTCATGACCTCATGCTTGATCTATTGCAATTGCCTGTTGGTGATTCCACCTACCTCAAGTCTTTCCCCATTCCAATCCATCCTCTATTAAGTGACCAAAATAATTTTCCTAAAACGCATATCCAAACATGTTACCCCCATATTCAATAAACTCCCTATCACCTTCAGAATCAAAGAATAGATCTTCTGTTTGGCATTCCAAACCTTTCATAACCTAGTACCCTCCCTACCTTTCCTGTCTTCTTACACTTCACTCCCCACCATGTGCTTTTTGATATAGGGCCACTGGCATCATTGCTTTTCCATCAACAAGACACTGTCTCATTTTCTTTGCCTGTCACCCATGCCTGAAATATTTTGCTTCCTCATCTCTACCTCCTAATTCCCCTGGCTTCCTTTAAGTCCCAACTAAAATCCCATCCTCTTCCCAACACCTCTTAATTCTAGTGGCTTCCTGCTATTAATTATTTCCTATTTAGCCTGCTGTATATAGCTTGTTTCTATATATTTGTTTCTTGTCTTCCCCATTCGATTAAGAGTTCTTTGAGGGCAAGTATTGTCTTTTGTACCCTCACTATTTATAGTCAGCACTTAGCACAGTGGTGGGCATGTTGTTGGTACTTAATAAATGCTTATTTAATGACTGATTATAGTTCTGATGGTTCTATGTTTTTGTTTTTTGTTTTTTTTACAATATGGTTGAGTAAGTCACTCTCTGGGCCTCAGTTTCCTCTTCTGTGCAAAGGAATTGGACTTAATGACTTCTAACTCCTCTTTCTGCTGCAAATATCTTTGGCTCTTAAAGTAATAAAAGAAATGTGGTTTTGTTAACTTAGACTCTCTCTTTTTTTCCATTTTATAGTGGAAAGAATGCTAGATTTGCGGTCAGAGAAGCAGGATAAATACTACTCTGCCACTTATTTGTACTCATAAGGAAATGTAATCCTAATAGGTTTCATGGAGTCAGAAGGACCTGAGTTCAGATGAGACCTCAGACACTTAACACAAATAAAAAGACCTAGCCGTGTGACCTGGGGCAAGTTACTTAACCCCAATTACCCTCAAAAAAAAAAAAAAAAGAAAGAAAGAAAGAAAGAAAAGAAAAAGAAAAGAAATCATAGTTGTTCTTTCAGAATGAATCTTATAGTGAGAAATAGGCAAGACATAATGAAATGCAAAAAATAATCATAATTTTTTGTTTAAAAAGAGGTCCTATTATAAAAAGTCTTTCTCTTAGTTCTCTTTTGTTAAATTGTTTTCTCCTTAGAAAGCAAAAAAGTAAAAAGAAAATGTAAATAATTCAAGGAAAGAAATGCAGAATTTTATGTAATACTCTATGTAAAAGAAAATGTAAGGACACAGGCTTTGATGTTACTACATTGCAAAAAGCCCACATTTCTAGATCTATAATTGTTACAGTTATTCTTTCCTATTTTATCTCATATACTTAAGTTACCAAATTAAGAAACCCTGCAGAAAGAGAGAATTGAATAGAATCTAATAAAAAAAAAAGAATAGAGATACAAGATAATGCTGGTAATATCCCAGAAATGTTTCCTAATCTGTCCTTTGTGAATAAAAATAGGAGAAAGGAAGGAATTGTTACATTTAAGCAATTTAGTAAATTTTATCATATTACAACTGTGCAAAAGAATTCTAGGAACTGATGTAGGAATATATTTTTTTTCAAGTCAAATAATTATCATTTCATTTATAAGCCCTATTGCAAAATGCTAAATTTAATTCTATGAATATCTGTTAAGCACTTCCTATGTGGTAGGACTATGCTAAGCCTTTCCCTGCCCTAATAGGGTGATTATAAACCAAACACAGATAAACATGATACAAGGTAGAACGTGATAAAAAAAAAATGAAGGGAGTATGTTACAGTGGAAAAACAGTTGGATTTTGAACCATGAAAATTGGGTTCAAATCCTACTTCTTTCATTTACTACTTCTGTCACCTTCAGCAAATCACTTAACCTCCCTGCATCTCAGTTTCCTCTTTTGTAAAATTACAGGGGTGTACTAGATGACCCTGAAGACCCTTTAGAGATCTAAATCCATCACCCTATGACTCCCTGGGGTTCAAGTCTTTACTCAATCGGTTACTACCTCTGTGACCTTGGTCAAATTATTCCACCTCTTTGAGACCCAGTTTCCTCATCTATAAAAAATGAGAGTTGAATTAGATGACTGCTAAAGTCCCTTTTAACTCAAAATCTATGATCCCATAATAAGTAAAAAAAAGAGTAATCTGGACAAGTGGCTTGAGACCCAGGGGAAGGGAATGCGTGCGCGCGCGCGCACACACACACACACACACACACACACACACACACACACACACACACACACACACACATATCCAAAAATGCTTTATGGAGAAACAGTGTAATTTTTCCTTAGGTTTTCAAAATCTTTTAAATCTCATATGGTTAGGGTGAATGACTGAGAAAAACAATTCCTGTTCCCTCCTCCACTCACCTGGGATTCCTGTCAAGCTGACATGAGCAGGTGTATAGAGAGAATACAGCCCTGTAATAGGAATCAAGAAACCTTGACTTAACTCCAGATTCCATTATTAAACAGTTCTGAGACACAGAGTGAGTCGCCTAAATGCCCAATTATTTTTGTTTTCTCATCTGTAAAATGAAGATACTAATGCCTTCCCTACCTGTCTTACAGAGTTGTTGTGAGGATCTAAGAAGACAGTGTATGTAAAAAGCCTTTGAAAAGTATAAATGATGGATAATGATGGTTGTAATAATATTAATGCCACAGAATGGGCAACACCCATATCGTTTCCCTTCTTAACCCAATCTTCTGACACCCTCCTCCTCTCATCTGATTTAGGAAAAAAGAAAATGTAGGAAGCAAATTTCAACACGATTCAAATAGCATTAACAATCTTTTTATTTAAAAAATTATTTAATTTTAGCATTCTTTTCTTTTGCAATTTTGAGTTCCAAATTCTCTCTCTTATCCCATCCCCTCCACTACCCACTGAGAAGGCAAGCAATATGATATCGATTATGTGTGTGACATCATGTGAAACATATTTTCATATTAGCTACATAATAAAGAAAGAAGTAAAAAAATGAAGTGAGAAAATTATATTCAATTTGCACTCAGAGTTCATGAGTTCTCTCTCTGAAAGTGGATAGCATTATCTGGAATTATCTTGGATCCTTATATGGATCAGAGTAGCCAAGTCTTTCACAGTTGATCATCATCACAACATTGCTTTAATTATACTCAATGGTCTCCCAGTTCCTCTCACTTCGCTTTGCATCAATTCATACAGGTCTTCCCAAGGTTTTCTGAAACCATTCCACTTGTCATTTCTTATAGCACAATAGGACTCCATCACAATCATATGCTAAAACTTTCTCTTATCCCCTTCACCTCCTATTTCCCTATTGGGTAAGATATCTTTACACACACATACATATATGCATATATGTATATATGTATGTATATGTGTGTACACATATATTTTTTCTTCCCTTTTTGAACCAGAAATTGAAGGTCAAGCATTGTCTACCACCCCCTCATTTTCCTCTCCAGTGTTAAAACTCTTCTTCATGTACCTTTTTAATGTGAGAAGGTTTTCCCCATTTTCCATCTCCCTTCCCCTTTTCCTAATACAATCCTCTTTCTCAGTCTTTCATTTTTTGAAGAAGATTCCAATGCAACCAATTATTTAACTTCTTTTAATTGCCCTAGTAATGATAAAGTTTTTAAGAACTAAATTAATCATCTTCCTATATTCGAACATAAGCAGTTTAACCTTATTGAGTCCCTTATGATTTCTATTTCATGTTCACTTTTTTCTTTCTTGAGTCTTGTGTTTGAAAGTCAAATTTTCTATTCATCTCTGGTCTTTCCATTATGAACACTTGAAAGTCTCCCATTTCATTACATGTCCATTTTTACCCTGAAGAATTATACTTAATTTTTCTGGGTTAGTAATTCTTGGTTATAATCTTAGCTCCTTAGCCTTCCAGAATATCATATGTTAAGCCCTCCACTCCTTTAACATGAAAGTCAATGAATGTTGTGTGATCCTGACAATGACTCCATGATATTTAAATGGTTCCTTTCTGATTGCTTGCCATATTTCCTCCTTGACCTGAGAATTTGGAATTTGACTATAATATCCCTGGAGGGTTTCATTTTAGGATCTCTTTCAAGAGATGATAGGTGGGTCCTTGCAATTTCTATTTTATGCTCTGAATCTAAGATACTGGGAAAGTTTTATTTTATAATTTCTTGAATGTGATGGCTAGGCTCTTTTTTATCATGACTTTCTGGTAGTCTAATAATTCTTAAATTATCTCTCCTTGGTCTATTTTTTCAAGTCAGTTGATTTTTCCCATGAGCTACTTTACATTTTCTTTTATCTTTCTTCTTTTGACTTTGTTTTATTGTTTCTTGATGTCTCATGGAGGCATTACCTTCCACTTGCTGAACTGTAATTTTTAAGGAATTATTTTCTTTGGTGAGCTTTTGTGCCTCTTTTACAATTAGGCCAATTCTGGTTTTTTTAAGTTATTATTTTCTTCAATATTTTTGTGTCTCTTACCAAGCTATAATTCTCTTTTCATAATTTTCTTGCATCACTCCCATTTTCCCCCAATTTTTCTTCTATCACTTTTATCCCTTTCTTTTACTCTTCCAGGAATTCTTATTAGTCTTGATTTCATTTTTTCTTTGAACTGAAAGATGTAGCAATTTTGCACTATTGTCTTCTGAATTTGTGTCTTAATCTTTCCCACCATCTTAGTAGCTTTACACGGTCAAGTTTGGGGGTTTAATTATTGTTTACTCATTTTTCCAACCAATTTCTGAACTTTGAACTTTATGTTAAAGTTGGGGTCTGTTTGTCTGGGAGTGAAGCTCTAACACAAGTTTCAGGCTTCTTATGCTGCTATTTTCAGAGCTAGTTCTGGTATCTGCAAGCTTTCAGTGCTTCCAAGGTTGTGTAATTTGAGGAGAGGTGTGGTCACTGCTCTCTTGGTCCATGTTCTGGTCTCTAGCCAGGAATAGAACCTGCTCCTCTGTAGCTGCAAGGTCTAGCCTTCCCCTTGGCCATGGAACTGTGACCAGAGTCCCTGCTCCCTTGTGCCTGACCATAAGCAACCAGAACTGACTGACCATATGCACCTTTCTCTGCCTTGAAACTGCTACCAGAACTGAATATAGGCATTAGAATTGCTCATAAATGCCTTCTGTACTAAGTGCCAGCAAAACGTCCCCTATAATCTCTGCATGATCAGTTGTCCAACCTCCTTATCATCTCTGGGCTGAGAGCTCCCAAAGTTGCTGCTGCTGCTGCTGCTGCTGCAGCCACTGTTGCTGCTACCATATATGTGTACTCTGGACAGGCCTCACCTCCTGTCCTCTCCTGTAAACCTCTTAAGTTTTCTTAGGTCAGAAAAATATCTTACCCTGAACCTTTGCTGGCTTTGAGACTCAAATTTGATTTAAGGCATTATTTTAAAGTTGTTTGGAGGGGAATGTTGAGAAAGTTCAGCTGGGTTGCTGCCTCTAATCTGCCATCAAGACTCTAACACAAGCACTAATAGTCAATAAAGGAAAACTGGCCCATCTCTGACTCGTCTCTTCTGGATCAGTTTAATGACATTTACTGACTCTCCCTCCCTCTGTGGTGGGTTAATTTGTCTTTGAAGTTTTGAGGGGAGAAATTGCTCTTTGAATTTCTTTGTCTCCTATTGGCTTTTCAATAATGCCAGGACTTTGCTCTAAACTAATTATGACAACCACTTACCTAGAAAATGAGAATGGGAAGGAGCATGAGTTTGCTTAGTGAACCTTTACTCTGTAACAATGGCAATCTTTGCTGAGTGACTTTTGTAATCAATGCAGTAAGCTTTGGTGGCATCAGATATATATGACAAGGTTCTTGACTTGAAAATAACAATTGACACTTTTACATCAATTCATGTTTACTAAGGATTTTACATATATTACAATCTCACTTGATCCTTAAAATAACATTTTGAGTTAGGTGTTATTATTGTTCCAGTTTTATAGGTTAAAAAGTCAAGGCTTGGAGAGATTATCATAAACAGTAAGTATCAGGACTGGAATATGAACCCAAGTCTCTCTTACACCAAGTCCAAAACTCTTTTCATTCATTATGATGAAATTATTAACTAGATGTTAAACTATATTTATTGGGCATGAGGGACAAGATAAAATAAATAATCAAATAAATGAACAGAAAATAAATTAATTGAGGAATGAATATTCCTAGTATAAAATAGAACATAATGAATGTATAATAGGTGGAAATAAATTGTTATCAGAATTCAGAGGAAGCAAAGTTATATGACTGGCAGAACAGGAAAAGCCTAATGGAAGAGGTAGTATTTCAGGTGGGCCTTGGAAGATCAGTAAGAGTCTAAAAGATATATATTAGAGTCAGAGGGAACAGTAGCATGGAGGATATTATTCCATGAGAAGGAAAAGACATATATAAGGGTACAGTGGTGGAAAAGTATCTGCCTATTCTTAAAAAGGTATATATTGTTAAAAGTTAGAGTAGATAAAGACTGATTATAGATGATCTTGAATATAAAACTAAATTATTTATATATTATCAATTAGGTAATGGAGAGTCATTGAAGGTTTTGAATAGTGGAGTTCTATGTTCACAAAGGAGGCCAGTTTCTTCACTAAACATGTCACACATAGTGCAAAGTCATTTTTCTTTTCCATTAGTGAATCTAAAATATATAGTCTGGGTTTAAAAGGGATTCTCTGTGGATGATGAAGTCTTTCAGATAGTCTTATCGTATAAAACATTGTGCTGATTGCATCAAGTCCTGGGATATTATAGATTTTCCTAGAAAAGATGTATAATTAACCAAAAGTTTCATCTGCCCACCCACACAATAAAGACAAAGGGGATGAAAAATTCATGTGGGTCAGATTATGACATTAAACATGTAATCCCTATAAAGTTTATCCATCACTAGGTACAGCTGAGGTTGACAGTACTAATAGGAAATGAATTGGGCACAACAGGAAATGGATAGTAGGCTGGACTAGTTTCAGAAATTTTCAAAGCTTATTTGTAACCATAATGTTATCTTGGAAAGAAATCTCTAGCTTCTTAATAGCAACTTTCTACCAGTGCTTTTGCATTATATTTTTAAGAATGAGGGGCGGGTGGGTGGTTCAGTAAATAGAGCACCTAACTTTCATTCACAGGCCTTCTGTGTGTGCTTTCTTCACGATAACCCTTACTGCAAGTATCATGAACTCCTTTTTACAGATTAAGAAACTGAGGTCCAGGGAACTTAAGTGACTTATGTAAGTAGAAGAGTGAGGACTTGAATCCAGATCTTCTGATTCCACTGTCAGTGTTCTTTCACTTATGGAGCTGTAAGTATATATTCCATAAATGGATAAAATAGATACAGAAAATATCAATTTTTGAAAAATATTTCTCCTTTTACCTAGTTATCAAAATTATTTATATATTCAATTGTGCTGTGAAAAAGAATATGAACAGTTTTTCCTCTGGCTGATATTATAATCTATAGAACTTCGGTGGAAATCACCTATGGGAAGAAGAAAAACCTTGGGAATATACATAACAACAAAATAAACCAGAAAAAATTAGTACAGCTATGTAGAATTTTTAATATCACTAGTATAGTGGATTGAATGATATGATCCAGATGGGTTATATTCTATTTTCTTGTTAAAATTAAGATTTTGTTTTGACATTTCAGATCAAAGAAATTTTCAGGATGGGTATGACACAATATAAATTCAGTTGTAATGATTATTCCAGGCACTTTGGATATTTGTTTTTTCTATTATTTTCCTTGAATTTTAAAGTATCATTCTAAGTAAAAATTTAATAAATAAAAATAATATTCTAAAGTAATCTGAAGAACAAGTCATCCTCTCTTCCTGTTCTCCTTACCCATCCCCACAAAGTGTCCCAGCCACCACATACATACCCTTTATCCATAAAGAATACCTACAAAAGCTTTGTTTCACAGTAAAGATGTTGTGGGTAAGTGCCCCTCAGGATTTGTGGTTCGAGATTCTAATTGAGATTCAAGGGTCTCCTTAACATTCTCTGTATAATGAAGAAGAGTATTACTCTTTAATCATGGCTTGATGGATTACAATCAGCATGTCTAGACAAAGTGAGTTCATGTTTTTCTCCCAGGGAAATTAGCAGGCAACAATTATGTAGCTTGTCCATTTTTTTGTTGTTAGGGAAGCTTCAAAAGCATGAAGGCTCTCAATAGCTGGAGTCCTTGGAAGATGACAAACAGATCAATAATCCTTTAGCTTTAAATAGCTTTAAGGTGTCACAAGGGAATTCTTACTGCTTCGAACAGGATTTTCAATCTTAGACTGCTAGACTGAGCATGAAGGGTTAAGAAATGGGAATATAACATTTTGTTTGCATATATGTCCTGCTCTTTATGCTTATAAAAATGCTTGATGACTTCGAACTAATTTCAATTTTAGGATCATATAATCTTAGCATTGGAAGAGACGTAGAGATCACAGAGTCCAGTATCCACATTCTACAAATGAGAAAACAGACCTAGAGAAGTCAAGCAATTTGTTCTAGGTTACATCTCAAGCATGTAGCAGGTGAGAAATTCAAACTCTGTTCATCTGACTTGAAAGTCCCTGTTCTTTCCACCATTCCATGCTACTGTTCCTTTAAAAAAATCCATCTGCCACCACCTTTAAACAAACTCTTAAGCCTAGCATTTTATAGCATCATAGTACCAAATATCTAGAACTGGAAGAGAAGCTGGGGACTTTTATTCTAACTCCCTAATTAAGCAATGAAGAAACTGAAAGTGGGTAGCTAGGCAGCACAGTGAATAGAGTGCTGGGCCTGAAGTCAGAAATATTCATTTTCATGAATTAAATCTGGCCTCTGACACTTCCTAGATGTGTGACCCTGGGAAAGTCACTTAACTCAATTTGTCTCAGTTTCTTATCTATAAAATGAGCTGAAGAAGGAAATAACAAACCACTCCAATATCTTTGCCAAGAAAATCCTAAATGGGGTCAGGAAGAGTCAAACATTACTGAGCAATAACAAATTGAAATTAAGTGACCCATCCAAGGTCTTTAAGTTTTGCCTTTATTATTGCATATTAGTTGATTCATCTTAAAAAGTGAGAGATGCATTCTCCATATCATGATTTTTAGAAATCTCCATAATCGTTTTTATTTTTTAATCTTTTTTCCCTACTATATCTTTCCTGAGATATCTATACAAGTGAAACAAGTCCTACTAGTGCTCCAACATTGCTGACATCAATTTCACTGACCTGGTTTTTTACAGAAGTGGGTGTTGGGCACCAGAAGGAGACATGTCCTTCAGCACAGTTTAAATAAATATTCAAAAAGAACATAGAAATTAGGGCAGAACAAACCCACTAATGCCCTCTAGAAGCCTGCCTGGATCAAGGCATTAATAGTGAGACTGTGCCCTTTGGGGCATGAGTCAGAAGCAGGCACAAATACTTAATGAACCAGGATGAGTAATAGGTTAGTTTGGGAAATGGCATACAAGCAGGATCAGGAGGCAGGATTGTAAACAGACTAGGATAAGAGGTATATAATGAGCAATATTGGGTTAAAAGACTTCTTGGAGTAATATTGCTATGAAAAGGCAAAATGCTTCCCTGACTAAACAGATACCATCACCAGTTATCAGTCAATTAAGAGAAAAGTGAGTCTCCCAATATTTTAGCTATATCTTTTCATTTTGTTCATGCTTCATAATTTCTCCAGAACAAGGCAATGGTTTGCTAGATTAAAGCTTTCAGATGTATGCAAGTGGGTTAATGAGAAATTATTAATTAAACTTTATTAATCTTGTCATTTTATTATGCTTGATAAATTTGATTAAATGTTTATTTTAAATGCATATAATTACTTGAAAAGATGGGAAATATAATGGAAAGTAGTTTCTTCTTCATCTGAAGAGGAGTTTCTCTAAATTCAGCCATTAATCTCTAGGCTGACAAAAGAAAAACACCACCATTCAAAAAGAGAGTCAAGCGGTGAGTAGTAGTTTTATTGTTGTTAATTCATTCATCATGCCTGATTCTTCATGACCCCGTGAACCATAGCATGTTAGGTCTTTCTATCCTCCACAATTTCTCAAGCTCATATTCCTTGTTTCCATGACACTCTCTATCCTCTTTCATCCCCTTCCCCTTTTGCCTTCAATCTTTCCTAACATCAGAGTCTTTTCTGATGAGTCCTATCTTCTCATCACATGGCCAAATTATTTAAGTTTCAGCATTAGTCTTTCCAATGACTGGTCTGAATTAATTTCTTTAAATATTGGCTGGTTTTATGTTTTTGCTGTCCAAGGGACTCTCAAAACTCTTCTCCAAGAAGTGGGAAAATGGGAACACTAATGAATTATTTGGAATTGTGAATTGATCCAACCATTCTGGAGAGCAATTTGGAACTATGTCCAAAGGGTTATAAAAAGGTACATATCCCTTGATTCAGTGATAGCACTACTAGGTCTGTTTCCCAAAGAGATCATAAAAAGGGGAAAACCCACAGGCACAAAAATAATTATAGCAGCTCTTTTTGTGGTGGCAAAGAATTGGAAATTGAGGGGATACCCATCAATTGGGAAATGGTTGAACAAGTTGTGCTATGTTAATACTATTGTTCTATAAGAAATAATGAGCAGGCAAATTCCAGGAAAACCTGGAAAGACTTACATGAACTGATGCTGAATGAAATGAGCAGAACCAGGAGAATATTGTATACAGTAACAGCAACATTGTTCAATGACCAACTTAGATAGACTTAGCTCTTTTCAGCAATAAAATGATCTAAGAAAATTCCAGAAGACTCATGATGGAAAATGCTATCCACATCCAGAGACAAAACTATAGAGTCTAGATGCAGATCAAAGAATACTATTTTATCTGTTTTTATCTCTTTCTCATAGTTTTCCTTTTTGTTCCCATTGTTCTTTCATAACATTGACTAATGTGGAAATATGTTTAATGTTATTGTACATATATAGCCTATATCAGATTGCTTTGCCATTTTGAGGAGGAGGGAGGGGAGAGAGAGAGAGAAAGAAAAAAATTTTGGAACTCAAAATCTTATAAAAGTGAATGTTGGGTGGCAACGAGATGGCACAGTGAATAGAGTAGCAGCCCTGGAGTCAGGAGGACCTGAGTTCATATCCGATCTCAGACACTTAACACTTACTAGCCATGTGACCTTGGACAATTCACTTAGCCCCAATTGCCCTACCTTCCCTTCTCCAAAAAGAAAAAAAAAGTGAATGTTGAAAACAATATTTACATGTATGTGGAAAAAAATAAAATATTATTAAGGACCAGGGTTGGGGGGGGGGCGGTGTCTTCTCCAGCATTGTAATTCAAAAGTGTCAGTTCTGTGGCACTCAGCTTTCCTTATAGTACAATTTTCACATTATACATTACTACTAGAAAAAATCATGGCTTTGACTAATATGGACCTTTGTTAGCAAGATGACATCTTTGCTTTTTAGTATACTGTCCTGATTTGCCATATCTTTCCTTCCAAGGATTGTCTTTTAATATCACGGCTACAGTTGATGTCTGAAGTGATATTTTGAGTCCAAGAATATAAAACATTTCTGACATTTCTTCTCCCTTTATGGCCTAGCAAGTAATGGGATCAGTTGCTCAGGTCTCAGGGTTACTTTTTTTGCCCTTCTGTTAAGTTTCAAGCCAACTTTCACACTCTCCTCTTCCTCCCTCATCAGGAGACTTGTTATTTCTTCTTCACTCTCTACCATCAGAATGAAAGCATCTGCATATCTGAGACTGTTGATTTTCCTCTTAGTAACCTTAATTCTGACTTTTGATTTATCCAGGCTGGCATTTTGAATTATATACTCTACCTATAAATTAATTAATTAAATAGATGAATAAATTACATAAATAAATGAGTGAGTTGTTCCATATTCACTTCCTACTGTTGCTTCTTGACTCACGTACAAGTTCCTCAGGAAGTGATAAGATACTCCCATCTCTTTGAGGACTTGATACATTTATTGCAATCCACATAATCAAAGGTTTCAGTGTCAATAAAGCAGAAGTAAATGCTTTTCTGAAACTCTCTTGCTCTCTCCATAATCCAATGAATGTTGTCAATTTGACCTCTAAATCTTTTGCCTTTTTGAAGACCAACTTTAACTTCTTATAATTCTTGGTTTACATATTACTGAAGACTAGCTTACAGATTCCTTTTCTGTTTGTTTGGTTTGGTTTGGGTTTTTGGAGGGGGGAAAGCAGGGCAATTGGAGTTAAGTGACTTGTCCAAGGTCACATAGCTAGTAAGTGTTAAATGTCTGAGGTCAGATTTGAACTCAGGTCCTCCTTACTCCAGGACCGGTGGTCTATTCACTGTGCCACCTAGCTGCCCCTAGCTTACAGATTCTTAAGCATAACTTTTCAGGTATGTGAAATGATCACAGTTGTTTGGTAATTTGAAATTTTTTGTCATTGCTCTTCTTGGAATATAAACTGATATTTTTAATTCAGTGGTCATTATTGAGTTTCCCAAGTTTGCTGGCACATTAAGTGTAGCACTTTGACAGCATCATCTTTGGGGATTTTAAATGGTTTGGCTGGAATTCCATCATCTCCTTATTGCTATAAATACTTCTTAAGACACATTTGACTTCATTGCTAGCCTTATTATTAGAAACATTTGACTTCATTCTCCAGGATGTATGATCAGTAACCATACTTTTATAGTTATCATTAATGTTAAGATCTTTCTCATATAGTTCTTCTGCACATTCTTGCCTCCTCTTCTTAATCTCTTTCATTTCTGTTGTATCTCTACCACTTTTGTCTTTTATCATGACCATTTTAC
The DNA here is from genome assembly GCA_011680675.1 of Gymnobelideus leadbeateri. NCBI lineage: Eukaryota > Metazoa > Chordata > Mammalia > Diprotodontia > Petauridae > Gymnobelideus > Gymnobelideus leadbeateri. The sequence goes on along the minus strand of WOXC01001477.1, from coordinate 50,168 downwards.
GTGAAGTGGTCCCTTGATATTTCTAAATTTCTTGCAGAAGTATCTTGTCTTTATTCTCTTTTTTCCTGTTTATTTGCATTGCTCATGTAAGAAAACCTTCTCTCTCCTTGCTATTCTCTGGAAATTTACATTCAGTTGCATATATCCTTCCCTTTCTTCTTTACATTTCTCTTTCCTTCTTTCTCAGCTATTTATAAAGACTCATTAGACTGCCATTTTGTTTTCTTGTTCTACTTTTTCTTTAGGATGTTTTTTGCTGCTGCCTTCTGTAGAATATTGCCAACCTCTGTCCATACTTGGTCAGGCATTTTATCTACCAGCTCTAATCCCTTAAATCTATTCATCATTTCCACTTCATATTCATAAGGGATGTTATGTAGGTTATACACACATGGTTGAATGGTTTTCTCAACTTTCTTCAATTTGTCTGAATTTTTCAATAAGAAGCTCATGAGTGATCTTTTGATTGCCTACTTTAGCATTCCAATCCCCTATGATGGATGTGACATTTTCATGTTATTTCAAGAAAATGTTGTAGGTCTTCACAGAATTGAGCAACTTTTATCTCTTCAGCTTCAGTGGTTGGAACATAGACTAGTATTACTGTGATGTTGAACAATTTGCCTTGAATTCAAACATATCATTCTGTCATTTTTGAGATTATACCCCAATACTGCTTTTCTCACTCTTTTATTGACTATGAGGGTTATTCCATTTCTTCTAAGGAATTCTTATTCACAGTTGTATATGTAATGATAACCTGAATTTAATTCACCATTCTCTCCACTTAAGTTCACTGACATCCAAGATGACAATGACAATCTTTCATCTCTTGTTTGACCACATGCAGCTTACTCTGGAACATAGATCTTACATTCCAGGTTCCTAAGTAATATCGATCTTTTTAGCATCACACTTTCCTTTCATCACCAGACACATCCACAACTGATATTCCTTTTGGCTTTGGTCTAGCTACTTCATTATTTCTGGAGTTACTTGTAGTTGTTTTCCACTCTTCCCCAGTAATATCCTGGATATCTCTAAACCTGAGAAGCTCATCTTCAGATGTTATATTCTTTATCCTTATAATACTATCCATAGAATTTTCTTGGCAAAGATATTGGAGTGGTTTCTCAATTCTTTCTCCAATGGATCCCTTTGGTAAGAAATCTCCACAATAACCTGTGTCCATGTTGGGTAATTCTGAGTGGTATAATGCTTCATGAAGCTATTCAAGTCCCTCCCCCAGGATAAGGCAATGATTGGGGTGGGGGGATGAAATAGCTAGATCTCTAAAATCTGAGAAAGACAAATAAGAGCTTTGGGCTGAGAACACCCCAAAATGTTGAGTAGGGGTTATTGCATAATGCCTAATTGATTGAGTGACAACACAGCTCTGGTCATAGTTGATCAATTAAAACAGTCTCTCAGTGCAGTGTCTGCTAAGGTTTCCTATTTCACTAAAATTTACCCCCATCAAATTGTCAGCTGCTTGAAAGCCAGATCCATTTGTTGTTATTGTTTGTATTTGGATTGGGGTGGAGGGTGTTTTTATTTGTTTGATTTTGACTTTATATCTCCAGCAACTTAATACAATTCCTGGTGCATAGTAGGCGTTTAATAAAAGCTAGCTGATTGTTTGACTGATTTATTTTTCTAGGAAACCAAAGGCTAAGTTATAGCGGAAAGCTGAAAGCAGTCAGAAGATGTCACTTATTAAATATGTGGCTTTGGATGGATGAGTCTTTTCACCTCTCAGAATCTGCATTACAACATCTGTAAGATGGCCATAATAAATGTACTACTTACCTCATAGATTTGTTGCAAAAATCAAATGAAACATAAGAAGCAAAGTGCTTTGTAGACACTGAAAAAAAGCTAGGCAAATGTCAGCTGTCATTATATCAGTACACAAAATTATCATTTTTCTGATACAGATGCCCCAATCACTGAAGATGTTTTAAATTATCATTACAGGTACTCAGAAGTATTCATTCTATTAACTTTTGTCTAATACTCCCTTGGATAATTCCACATTTCCCTCAAATAAAAGCTCAGAATCCACTGTATTCTATTTTTCTCCCTTAAGTTTAGGAGTGAGCTAGGCTCTATAGCCTCCATGGCATAGAGAAGCACTGATTCCATTTCCCATGTCCTCTGCTACCACAAAGCTGATGTCCAGCTCACTAAAGAATGCTCTACATATTATCTAGATAGATTTCTGAGAGGACATAGTAACTTTGGTGTGGGAAAGTAAAGAAGACTCTTTTTTATTTTTTATTAATTTGTTTATTTTTAGTTCACAAGAATCAATTCCATAGTTCCCTGAGTTTCAAATTTCCCTTCCCTCCCTCCCCTTACCCCCCCCAATGATGGTATATAGTCCAGCATAGGATTTGAAAATACTTTCACATTAAACATTAGTCAGGTTACAAAGGCGTATTGTACTAGATGGAATGAAAAATGTTGAAGAGGAAATGAAACCAAACAATGAAAAGAAAAAGATGAAGTAGTTTGCTTCCATCAGGATTCAAGCTCAGTTCTTTTTAGTTATTTCTCTGGATGTAGGCATCTCTCTCCATCATGAGTATTTCAGGATTGATTTATATCACTGCACTGCTGAGAAGAGTCCAGTCTGTCATAGTTGGTCATCACACATAATGTTGTGTCTGTGATTGTATACAAATTAATCCTGGTTCTACTCTTCTCGCTCAGCATCGGTTTGTATAAGCCTCTCCAGGTAAATATAAAGTCCGTCTGCTCCTCGTTTCTTATAGCACAATAGTATTACATTACATGCATATACCACAACTTGTTTAGCCATTCCCCAATTGATGGGCACCCTTTAATTTCCAATTTTTTGCAACCACAAAAAGAGCTGCTATAAATATTTTTGGACATATTGTACATTTTGTACACTCTTTTTTTAAAATGTGGTATTCTTTATATCAACCTGCCACTGAGGAGCTATCCAATGTGCTGAAAAATATTTCTGTTATTTTCACATTTGGTTGGGAGAACAGCTCTATCCATCTATCATCCCTCAACAACACAACCTGACTGACACACCTCCTTTTCTTATCATATATTTCCTCAAGTGCTAAGCCTCATGACACTTTTTGAATGTTGGAAATATGTTTCATCTTATTTGTGTTCTAAACTGACCTTTAGGTCCCCACTCCACAACTAGACTATGAACTTGAGAGCAAGGACTGTACTGTTTTATTTGTTCCCCCCTCCCATTTTCTTTATCTCCCCAGTGCTTAGCACAGGACCTGACACAGAGTGGGTACTTGACAAATGTTTATTGACTGAGTTACCAACAACTTAAAATTCTCAGCAACTTGTATATTCAAAGACACCCTAACAAAGACTATGGTGGTAGATTATATATATAACACATATAATATATTATATATAATATTATATTTATATATACAAAATTATGTGTGTAATCATGTGTGTGTGTGTTGCAAACATGCTTATTACACCAGGAACAGCTAGGGATAATCAAAAGCACTATACATTTTCCCAAATGCAATCCACCTCAATCTATCCTTCCTGCTCAATACTGCCCCCATTTGATTTTCTATCTGCAGTGGCTATTGATAAATCATTCATTAAGCCTTTCTTAAGCACCTATGATGTGTCAGGTGAAACAGTGGCACTAAAGGAAAGAAAAACAAAAAATGAAACCGTCCCTGTCCTCAAGAACCTTATATTCTACCAGTGGAGACATTTCCATAAATGAGTATATATAAAAAAGATACAAGGAAACTGGGGGTAAGGGTGTAGCAAAAAAGGGGGGGGGGGCCAAGAAAAGCCTCATGTAGAAATAAGCGCTTTAGCTGAGTTTTGAAGAAAACTAGAAATTCTAGGAGCTGAAGATGCAGAGTGAATACTTTACAGGCAAGGAAAAGCCTTCCAAAGGTGGGAGATAAGAGTGTCATTGTGTAAGAAACAACACCAAGGCCATTTTGGTTAGAGCAAACAATGTAAAATGGAGTGGTATAGAGTAAATTTAAAAGTGTAGATTGCAGTCAGGTGGTGAAGGGCACCTAAAAGCCACACAGAGATGGCTTCATTTGATCTTGAAGCTGTCAGAAAAGAAAGTTTGTACAAGCATTATATAGTTTATGATTGATGAGCATGAAGCACAAGAAAAGCATTATGTGTGATGTATACTTAGATTGAAGAGGAAATAATATTAAGGTTGATGATATTTATTGTGTGTCAATAGATATTTCAAACCATTTGATGAAATTACACACACACGTATATGTGTATTTATACATGCATATATATATATACAACAATGGCTCTTACTTGTACATATATAAATACGTGTATACTTTATGAAATGAGCCATTACTAAAATGTTAATTTCTCCACTCTCAATTATTTCCTCCCTAACTAGACTAGGTCAAATTATTAAACTAGAGCAAAGAGAAGTTTTTGAAACTGAGAATACTGTTTACTACATAAAGATTACACGACAAAAGACAAAGGATTTTGCTATCTATTTAAATTAAGACATAGCCCTCTTATTTTCATAATTCCCTTCCTCATTCTTGTCGGAGTAAAAACCTCAAAACTCCACTTCTATGATTATGCCCAAAACAAAATGAAAAGTGATTATGATGATGATGATAAATGAAATGAAAAAGTCATTTTAATCCTGGTCATTTTAACTATTAGAATTAATAACTGACTTTATCAATCTGGGATCCAGGATGAGGGATACAATTGTGTCACTGAATTCTGCCCTAGTTAAATCACATTTAAAGCAGTTCAAGGTGCTATGCTTCATAGAGAACTTAAATAAACTTGAGTGTGTCCAGAGGAGAACTTCCAGGAAGGCCAAGTCCAAGCTCTTCCACCTACCAGCTGTGACCTTGACCAAATCCCTTAACCTCATACCTGAAACTTAAACTAGATCCTTAAGGTCCGTTCTAGTTCTAGTAATCCCTGCAATCTAAAAACTAGAAAGGTTTAGCTCAAAAAGAGAGCTCTTAGAAAGGATATAATAGCCTTCTAATCTTTTTTTTTCAAATGCTTTATTAACTTCTGGTTTATTTCATTCATTTCCATCAGATTTTGAGTTACAATTTTTTCCCATTTTTCCCCTACCCACCACCTCAGAATAGCAGTCAAAAAGGATATCCCCTCAACCAATCTGCTCTCTCCCATCTCTTCTCCCATACCCTCCTTTACTTTTCCAGTAGGGCAAGGTGAATCCCCATGCCACAATGCCTGCACATCTTATCTCCCAATTATATGCAAAATAGTATTAATCATAGTATATATATATTTTTAAAAGGAAGATAAGCAACTCAGTATATGCTGTACATGTGTAGCTATGCAAAACATTACCATAGTAGATAAATTGTAAAAGACTGACTATATTTCCCTACCTCCTATCCCATCTCCTACCTGGTCCACTCCCCACTTTGATCCTGTCCCTTTTCAAAAGTGGGTGCTTCCAACTTCCCTCCCCCTGAGCCTGCCCTCTCTTCCATTATCCCCCTTCTCAACCCCCCCCTACTCTCCTGTAGGGTGAGATACCCTATTTAGTATATATGTCATTCTCTCCCTGATACGAATTCAATGAGAATAAGGTTTTACCTTTTTGCCTTCCTGTTCTTCCCCTCCCTTGGAACCATTTTCCCTTGCCTCTTCTATATGAGATAGTTCACCCCGTTCTGTCTCTCCCCATCTCCTCTCATGATATTCCTCTCACCTCTTAATTTCACCTTTTAAATATCATCCATTCCTATTAAATTTGACCTGTGCCCTCTATCTATGTATACCTGAAAACATATATATACAATTCACATATGTATTCATATGCCCATATACACTTCTTCAACTATTTTCATACTGAGAAGAGTTTTATCAGTTACAGTTATCCTTTTTTCCCTGTAGGAATGTAAATAGTTCAACTTTGATAAGTGCATAATGATTTCTTTTCCCTGTTTACCTTCTCAAGCATCTCTTGCTTCTTGTATCTGAATGTCAAATTTTCTATTCAACTCTGGTTTTTTCCTCAAGAATGCTTGAAAGTCCTCTATTCCATTGAATGACCATCTTTTCCCCTGAAACATGATACTTAGTTTTGCTGGGTAGGTGATTCTTGGTTTTAAACCCAGCTCCTTTGCCCTCCAGAATATCATATCCCATGCCCTTCAGTCCCTCAGTGTAGAAGCTGCCAGGTCCTGTACTATCCTGATTGTGTTTCCACAATATTTAAATTGTTTCTTCCTGGATGATTGTAATATTCTCAACTTGATCTGGGAATTCTAGAACCTGGCTACAATATTCCTATTAGTTTTCTTTTGGGGATCTTTTTCAGGAGGTGATCAATGGATTCTTTCAACCTCCATTTTGCCCTTTGGTTCTAAAACATCAGGGCAAATTTCCTTGGGAATTTCTGGAAGGATGATATTTAGATTCTTTCTTTGATCATGGCTTTTGGGTAGTCCAATAACTTTTAGATTGTCTCTCCTGGATCTATTTTCCAGGTCAGTGGTTTTTCTCATGAGATATTTCACATTGCCTTCTATTTTTTCATTTGTTTGGATCTGCTTAATAGCATCTTGATTTCTCATAAAGTCACTAGCTTCCATTTGCTCCAGTCTTATTCTGAAGAAATGATTCTCCTCAGTGAGCTTTTGAGATTCTTTTTCCATCTGGCAAATTTGGCTTTATAAGGCATTCTTCTCCTCATTGTCTTTTTGAGCCTCTTTTGCCATTTGAGTTAGTCTATTTTTTAAGGTGTTATTTTCCTCAGTCAGGCTATTGACTCTCATTTCATATTTTTCTTGCATCTTTCTCATTTCTCTTCCCAATTTTTCCCTCACTTCTCTTATCTGGTTCTTAAGATCCTCTATGGCCTGTAACCAGCTTGTATTTTCATTTCGGGCTTTTGGTACAGGATTTCTGACCTCACAGTCCACCTCCTGTTCCATGCTTTAATCTTCTTGGCCCCCAAAATAGAAATCTAATGTTGGATTTTTCTGTTTGTTTCCTTTGCCTAAGCATGTTGCCACTCAATTACTTGACTTTTGGGCTTATTGCCACAGTAAGACTCTGCCACCAGCCAGGGGAGCCTCTGTCCCAAACTTTTGGGTCTTCTCAACTTCTGGAGGTATTATTTGACTGGCCTCTCTGAAGCCTACACACACTCTGGCAAGCTGGTCACACACCCCAAGACCTCCACACCAGACTGCAACCCAGATCCAAGAAGGCAAAGCAAGAGCGATTACCCCCAAGACTGATTGTGGGATCCCCTTACAGTTAGCAGGCCAGGAGCTGAAGCTGGAATGTGGCAATGTGGTGCAAGCTGCACCACTCCTCAGTGGCTTCTAGCCCCCGGAGGAAGAAGCTGACACACTCTCCCAATCAGTCCCCAAGTCCATAGGGCACTGACCTCTCACTTTGTCTTAGGCATCTATGTATTGATAATGCTGGAAACACCACAGCTGCTGGTGTTCTGGGGTCCCTCCAGCCGGTTGCTGGTCTGGCCACCCTGGGGCTAAAAACTCCAAGCCATGGGGGCCTGGGATCAGCTCCCAGACAGCTGTGCTGGCTGCTCCCTGCTGGGCTGCCAGGCCATCCTCAGCAATAGGTTAGCTTCTCTGTGTCATTTTGTTGGTTGTGGAGTTCCAGAGTTTTTTCAGAGTCCCCATTTATATATATTGGAAGTGTTGTGGGCAGGAGCACCATAGAAGTGCTGTTTCTACCATAGCCTTCAAATCTTTAAAAGGCTACCTTGTTTAAGAAATTTATTCAGTCCCTCCCAGGGGGAAGAGTAGGCGGAACTTGTGGAAAGTAAAATTTCAGCTAGATCTGAGGGGAAAAAAACTGAGTAATAATTAGAGTTGTCAAAAACAGGGTGGGCTGCCTCTGGAGGTAGTGGATTTCTCATGACTAAAGATCATCACCTGAAACTAGAAGACCACAGAATCTCAGAATGTCAGAGTTGGAAAAGACCTCAGAGACGCACTAAAGCATGCCTGAAAAAGAATTTCATCTATAGCAGATCCACCAGGTGATTGCTCTCTTAGAAAGGATATTATAGAGGTTTATTCTCAGGTGTGGAGGAATTAGATAAACTCTTCAGTGTTTTAAAATGCTAAGATGCTATAGTTCTGTGCAGATTGTTCAGAAGCAAGTGCAGAGATGTCAAACAGTAAGATTTCTCTTGCTCCCAGCCTAGTAGATCAACAACTCCAAGTAGGAGAGTGCTTGTCAGCACAAGGAGAATAAAATTTGGGCTATGGCCCAGAACATGCATAGACAGAATGATTTGGTATCTCTCTCTACATGTGTGGGTATGTGAGTATGCTTATGCAAATGGAAACCTATTCTTTTTTTAGCCAATTTGGATCACTTTCGTATATTTTTGGAAAACTTTGTTCACTTCATCTTCTTGACATTTCATTATACTTTACAATCACAAAGTCAACTCTCCTGCAACAAAGCAAAACATGGCTCTTTGAAATAAATGTTGTCATTAACAAGCCACGCCAGGCACAGTGACAGATTTGCAGCTGTAATGAATAACATTTCCTGCAAAGTTCTTCTGTCTGACAGAAAAGCTGTGACATTACTGCAGGCAACAGTGTGGAGAACTAAAAGATTGATTGATGCCAGTGGATAATTGAAACCTCAGTACTGTCAGATGCATGTCAGTCTAACAACCAAACTACTGCTTTGAGATAATATTTATTATGTTACAGGCTTTCTATGAATAAAAAAATTCACACATTGAAAAACATGGAGCATGCCCCATTAAATACAATTTAGGTTTGGATGACTGCATCATTGTGGATAACTTAAAGAGTTTGCAAACTTCCTCTTTATCTTACCTTTTTTGGTTGGTAATGAGTTAAATGGTTCCAGTGAGGCTTACTTGTTTCTTGTAAAAAGTAGATGTCTCAGAATGAAGTGAGTATTTAACTTTCTAAGAAGTAAAGTGGGAGCACAAGCTCTATTATGGACTTGGAATTAGAATTTAACCTCTCCCAGACTGTTTCCTCATTTGAAAGATGGGAATGATAATAGTATCTCACTTATTTAGTTGTTGTGGGGCTTGAATAAGATAATATTCATAAAGTGTTTTTGCAAACCTCAAAGCCCTATATACATGCTGGCTATTATTATAATTAAAGAAGAGGAATGCTTTTCAAGATTTTCTATAATTAATTGTGGAGTAGATCAGTTTTGCAGATGTCTACTTCTCGTCTTAGCTGCCAGAGCCAAAACCTTGCTAAAAATGTCTTATTCAGATGTCATATTCCCACTCCTAATCTTTTATCTCCTTGGTGAATTTGCTTTATGTGTTCTATAGAACATTTATTGCTACTCATTCTCATTGATGTGCCATGGAAAAACCTTTAGGAATAGATTTTAAGGAGATAAAACTGCATAGAATGTATCTCTGAATTAGCTTTAATTAGAACTATTTTCTCTTTTTGTCACAAAACAGTTTATATTGTGCTTTATAAACCAGAAAAAAACAGACCTTTTGTCACCCAAGGGCTTTATAATTCCAATAATATAAAAAATACAAGGGAAGTGACATTTTTTTCAATTGGCACAGTAGAAATAATAGACATGACAGAGTAAAGCTGACATTCAAAGTTTTTAATTTACCTTATATTGTTAATGTCAAATGTCTTCCAATGCTGTACTGTATTCTTCTATTTCCTTTTTTTATTGTCCAGCAGTGTACATTTTTCCAACTCTTTTTCTCTCTCTCTCTCTCTTTTTTTTTTTTTTTTGCTTTTTGGAGGGCGATTGGGGTTAAGTAACCTGCCCAAGGTCACACAGCTAGGTTTTTGTTTGTGTGTGCGTTAAATGTCTAAGGCCGGATATGAACCCAGGTCCTTCTGACTCCAGGGCCGACACTCTACTCACTATGCCACCTAGCCACCCTTTTCTCTCTTCTTTTTAATGATCCCTCTTTTTATTTTTACATTTCCTTTATTTCAATCATTTTCTAAGATAACTCTCATTGTCTTTTCCATTATATATTCTATTTTGTCCTTATATCATAATCTACATTTAGTCATCTTTTCATCTTGCCTTATTTTTCCCTTAGTCCAGCCCTTCAGACAGATTAAAAGTGCATTTAGTTTCCTAGAGAGGTGCCAGCATTGACAATCATGCCCAGTGAGGCTAGATAATGAAATACAATGCGATTGTAGTACTGGAATCACAATTTCAACGTTTATTAAGCTTCTTCTTTGCCCAGTTCAAATAAGATTTTGGTAAAGTCTAAATCAATGAGTCTAACATTCAAGGATCTTTGCAGTTCATTTGTTCATTCATTTCTTCATTCAACCTGCATTTAATGAGCACTCACTATGTACCAGAGACTGTTAGGGACACACATATACCAATAATAATAATAAATGATAACAAAAGAGCCTACTCTCAATAGCTTAAATTCTACTGGGACAGGAGCAACTTGTATGCAGATATGTAAATACATAACATATATGAGTAAAGAGTAAATAAATAGACAGTAATTTGGGGAGCGGGGCAGTTGTAACAACTGAGGAACATCAGGAAAGGCTCATGTAGAAGATAGAATTAAAACTGAACCTTGGAAGAAACTGGGAGTCAGAGCTTCATAAATGATTATTGACTGATTGATTGATACATTCACCTTTTGTGGAATTTCCTATACTTGGAATTTTCTATGCAAAAACTTCAATGTATCATTCAGCCTTGTTAATTAGCAGCTCCAAGCCCATGACACCAGAATTAGGAAGCCAATATACACAACTACTAGAAATCTTGCCATCCCTGCAAAACCCCTTATACCTTACCTGCTGCTTTGTTGTATAAAGAATGGAACCCAGACGTCCCTATACCAAATTAGAAGGGAAACTTCTATTAAGATCTTTGATTGTCTCTTTCTCTAGTAAGTAGCCTCCCTTGGTACTGATTTGCTCAAGCTGGGCTGTATATCCATGTGTGAATTAAAATTTACTTGTTATAAAAGTCCACGATACTGGTATTGCCAGATATTCTGTTTCTTCTAAGAAAGCATCAAAATCTCAAAGCAATTGCAAAAGATGGGGCAATCTAAAAATAATGTTTTTAGGTATGTTTTGTTGAGTTCACTTGGTTTTCTATTTACATTTCTCATTTTCTATGCCTCTTTCTTCATTGTATTTTCTTTCTTGGTATAGATGCTTTCAAAAAACAAGTAATATTTCATTCATTCAAATATACCAGAGAAAGAACACTGCTTCAAAAATAGAATTCAACATTTATTTATCACCTACTATGTGTAAGGCACTATTCTGTGTGCAGGAGAAACACTGAAAATATGAAAATATAATGAAAAAATTATGATCACTGAGAGAATTAGAACAGCAAGTGGTAGTGGGAATTGAGTGAACAACACTGATTCCATCTTATGATTCAATTCTAGATCTAGTTTAGTTCCCTTTTTATTCAATTATGGGTCTAGTCTAATTTCTGTCTTCTGAGAAAACTTTATTCAGTTGAGGGAATCATGTGTAAACTTTATTGCATTGTGTACCTATCCCTGCGTATCTGGGAAGCTGAAACACCTCTACCTGCTGCTTAGAGACACTTAACTAAGAACTTTATTTATGCTTATAACCTTTCCTCCAAAGAGAAATCAGATTGCTTAATTTTGTATACTGGTTAATTGATTTCTTTTAATTAATTGGTCTATTTGATTATTTTTAATTATAAAAATCTCTCTCCCCTTATATTCATGGTCCAGTGCTGTAAAGCCAAGCACGAACAGCTTTCCAGAGGACTGCTACCGTGAACAGCTTCAAGATTCTGATTATATAGTATAGTGAACTCTCTATTCAGTAACAAACTAAGACAGAAATGAAAGTACAGCATTCACAATGTTATGACATAACAAGCTATCACTAAAGTAGCCATGTAGTTTTCACCAAAGTGGCCACATAGTTTTAAACAAAACATCATTCAGTAAGTCCTTAACTCAATCATCCTTAATGAGCAATCCTCCTTAAGGGACTCAAAGTGCAAAGCTCAAAGTTCACCACACCTAGGCCACAGTAAATCAGGATCTTCTCAGTCAGCATTAGGATCCAAGAAGAGATCTTTTCACATCTTGACTCAAGGCTGGTTCCTCTTCCATGGGTCCAGCTCCTACCTGAATCTACCCAACTGTCACCTGGGTTAAAAGGCAGGCAGCTCTCAGCATCTCATCCAGTCTCTTATTCAGTTCCTCATCCAGCTCCTGATCCAGTTCCTGTTCCATATTGAAGTTCACAGTGTCCAGTCCACCTCAAGTCCTTCACAGTTTCTGTTCCTGGGAAGACAAACTTAACAAAGCCACATTAACATTTGTACACATTGCTGGCACCATCATCAATTCACTAACTTCCTGTAAAATCAACAGACACACCAACAAGGCCTGAGAACTCAATAAAAATCATCCTTAGTGTCCTAGGACCTCTGAAACCCTCCTCCAGGATTTCTGTAAACACACAAGAAAATCCTCTTTCATGGCTTCCAGTAAGGTCCCATGGCGTCTTTTTTTTTTTTTTAACAAATGCTTTATTAACTTCTGGTTTACATCATTCATTTCCACCAGATTTTGAGTTACAATTTTTCCCCATTTTTCCCTACCCACCACCCCAGAATAGCAGTCCCACTAGATATCCCCTCATCCAATCTGCTCTCTCCCATACCCCCTTCAACTTTGCCATTAGGGCAAGGTGAATCTCTGAGCCCCAATGCCTGAACATCTTATCTCCCAATTACATGAAAAATAGTATTAATAATAGTATTTATATACATTTGAAACATTTAATTTTAAGACTTCGAATTTCAGATCCATTCCCTTCCTCCCTTGTTACCCACTCTCTCTGGGAAGATAAGCAATTCGGTATATGTTGTACATGTATACCTATGCAAAACATTACCATAGTAGATATATTGTAACTGCTTATATTTCCCTCCCACCCATCCCACCCCCCACCTGGGCCATTCCCTACTTTGATCCTGTCCCTCTTCAAAAGTGGGTACTTCCAACCTCCCCTCCCCTAGAATGCCCTCCCCTCCATCACCCCCCCCTCATCCTCCTTCCCCCTACTCTCCTGCAGGGTGAGATATCGCATTTAGTATGTATGTCATTCTCTCCCTGAGCCAAATTCAATGAGAATATGGTTTTGCCTTTTTGCATTCCTGTTCTTCCCCTCCCCTGCAACTACTTCCCCTTACCTCTTCTACATGAGATAGTTTACCCTACCCTGTCTCTCCCCATCTCCTCTTATCACTTTCCTCTCTTGCCTCTTAACTTCACCCCTTAAGTATCATCCCTTCCCACCAAATTCAACCTGTGCCCTCTATCCATGTATAACTGTAAACATATATACAGTCACATATGTATTCATATGCCTATATACTCTACTTCCATTATTTTCATAATGAGAAAGGTTTCATAAGACACAGTAGTTGTTTTTCCATGTAGGAATGTAAAGAGTTCAACTTTGATAAGTTTCTTTTGATTTCTTTTCCATGATTACCTTCTCAGGCATCTCTTGCTTCTTGTGTCTGAATGTTAAATTTTCTATTCAACTCTGGTTTTTTCCTCAAGAATGTTTGAAAGTCCTCTATTCCACTGAATGACCATATTTTCCCCTGAAACATGATACTCAGTTTTGCTGGGTAGGTGACCCTTGGGTTCATTCCCAGCTCTTTTGCCCTCTGGAATATCATATTCCATGCCCTTCTATCCCTCAGTGTAGAAGCTGCCAGGTCCTGTGCTATTCTGATTGTGTTTCCACAATATTGAAATTGTTTCTTCCTGGTTGCTTGTAGTATTTTCTCCTTGATCTGGGGATTCTGGAACCTGGCTATAATATTCCTGGGAGTTTTCTTTTTGGGATCCTTTTCAGGAGGTGATCTGTGGATTCTTTCAACCTCTATTTTGCCCTCTGGATCTAAAACATCAGGGCAATTTTCCTCGAGAATTTCTTGAAGGGTGATTTCTAGGTTCTTTCTTTGATCATGGCTTTCAGGTAGTCCAATAATTTTTAAATTATCTCTCCTGGATCTATTTTCCAGGTCAGTGGTTTTTCCCATGAGATATTTCACATTGCATTCTATTCTTTCATTTGTTTGGATCTGTTTAACAGCATCTTGATTTCTCATAGAGTCACTAGCTTCCATTTGCTCCAGTCTAACTCTGAAGGAATGAATCTCCTCAGTGAGCTTTTGAGATTCTTTTTCCATCTGGCAAATTCGACTTTTTAAGGCATTGTTCTCCTCATTGCCTTTCTGAGCCTCTTTTGCCATTTGAGGTAGTCTATTTTTTAAGGTGTTATTTTCCTCAGTCGGGCTGTTGACTGTCATTTCATACTTTTCTTGCATCTTTCTCATTTCTCTTCCCAATTTTCCCCCACTCCTCTTATCTGCTTCTTAAGGTCCTCTATGGCCTGTAGCCAGCTTGTATTTTCATTTGGGGCTTTTGGTGCAGGAGTTCTGACCTCACAGTCCTCCTCCTGTGCCATGCTTTGATCCTCTTTGCCCCCAAAATAGGAGTCTAAAGTTGCATTTTTCTGTTTATTTTGTTTCCTTTGCCTAGGCATATTGCCACTTAATTACTTTATTTTTGGGCTTGTTGCCACAGTAGGACTCTGCCACCAGACAGGAGAGCTTCTGTCCCAAACGTGGGGTCTTCACAACTTCCCGGAGGTTGGGTGGCCTCTGCAAAGCCTCCACCTGTTCTGCAAAATTGGATACCCACACCAGACCTACCCCCAAGACCACAATCCAGATCCAAGCAGGTTAAAGCAAGAGTGATTAACCCCCAGACTGATTGCTGGATCTCTCTACAGTTTGCAGATCAGGAGCTGGAGCTGCCTCTGACGCTGCAAAATGGCCTCTGTGCTGCGTTTCCTCAGTAGCTTTTTACCCCCAGGGGAGGAAGCTGATGCGTTCCCCAAATACTGGTCCCAAAGTCCATAGGGCACTAACCTCTTACTTTGTCCTAGGCATATCTGTGCTGATAATTCTGGAATCGCCACAGCTGCTGGTGTTCTTGGGTCCCTCCAGCTGTCTGCTGGCCCAGCTGCCCTGGGGCTAAAACTGCGGCTCTTGAGGGCCTGGGCTCAGCTCCCAGAGTGTTTCGCTATTAGTTCCCAGCATGCTGTGCTGTCTGCTCTCAGAGCACTGTGCTGGCCACTCCCTGCAGGGCTGCTGGGCTGTCCTCAGCAGGAGGTTAGCTTCTCTGTGTAGTTCTGTGGGTGCTGGGGCTCCAGAAGTTGTTCAGATTCCCCTTTTACATTGTTTGAAAGTGGTGTGGGACAGTGCACCTTGGATGTGCTGTTTCTAATCCACCATCTTGGCTCCGCCAGGTCCCATGGCTTCTATACAAAATATCAGAAACAAAAATCAACTCAGACAGAAGAGATAAACAGAGTTCTGGAATACCATATGTTTTCTCCTTCTCCACCACAAGAGTTCCTTTCTCAGTTCTGCTGTTTCCTAGCTTGGGCTTCTCCTTATATATGGTAATTAGCTCCTACCTGTTCTGCCTCTTCCTGTTACATCAGCAACAGGGGTTCACATATTCTGGGTTTCACAAGTTGTGGGCTTCACAAGTTCTGTTTCTTAACAAAGACTTGATATAATCTGGGCAAGACTCAAAGACACATAAACTCAAACAAGGTACTAAATACTTCTTTGCTTGCCATTAGAAGTGCCAAAGCTGAGGGGGACCTGGTCCTGGTTTCTTGAGCATTTTGTATGTATTGCTTAATAAATTGATATGTTCAGAAGCATGAAATTTGTTTTCTCAATTATTCCGTCTTTTACTCACCACATCACTGTTCATCTCTGGGCTCCTAGGCAAACAAAGATGTATATTATTGTGAGGTAGAATGTGATAGGTACAAAGGAAAAAGAAAGAATAATACTCTAGGACAGTTTGAATAAGGATTAAGTGCTTTTATCTGAAGGAATCAGGGAAGGCTTCATGGAGGAGGTGCCACATGATCTGCATCTTCTAAGAAGAAAAATAAAAACCTTTGCAAAGGCAGAGTTGATGAGGAAATTTGCTCATTAATGGAGGGACAACTTTAGTAAAATCATAGGCAAAGAAGAGGGCAAGGCAAAATCAGGGGATCACTGATGGTCCAGTATCAGAGAATTACTAACAGTTCAGGTTGGTTGGAACAAAAGACCACATGAAGAGTATACATGTGAGATAGATATTTCTGGAAAGATAAGTTAGAATCAGATTTTGGAAGATCTTAAAAGCCAGATTGAGTTTATATTTTATCCAGTGATCAACACTGAGGTCAGGTGTGTTCCCCACAATAATCAATGGGCCGGAGAGAGTAACTGAAAATTTTTGAGCAATAACAGGGTCATACCTGAGCACAAGAACATTATTTTAGGAGCGTGGCATATTGTGCTATATTTGGAATCAGATGATAGTGGTTCACATATATCTTAGACACTTAGTGTTTTAACCTGAAATGAGGGCATGATATTCAATGACCTCTTAGGTCCATTTCGCCTTTTATTCTGTGATGGATGCAAAGAAAAAGATTAAAGGCTGAGTGAACCAATTAAGAGTCTTTTAGAAAAATGCAGGTGAGAAGTGATGAGGGCTTAAATTAGAATGGTAGACATGTGAGTGGCAGTGAAGCTATAGTAAAGGTTAAAGAGGCAAGATTTGGCTGCAAAATAGATGTGAGGCCCAGTTTGAAAGTCAAGCCTTAATATAACAATGCCAAATGGCATTGAGGAGATGGAGCTCACATGGATTTACTTAAAATGTGTGCGCAGAGTAGAGGTGAAGGAAAAGGGTTGAATCCTTACCCACTCATCCCCCAAGACACTTGCCTCCTTCTGTTCTTTTGAGATACCCAACTATAGATCTTGTACTTCCAGGAGGTGGGGAGGGGTAGGAACTTAATGGCAGTGGCACATCAGGCACCTCCTCTTACTCTGACAGAATCCTATACCCTGCTGCCTCTACTGATATAGGGATTCACAGAGGCACCCTCATTGGCTAGGAGATACTCTGCAGTTCCTCCCCTACCCTGTCCAAGCTTCTTTTGTACCACAAGGGGAAGTCTCTGGCCAGGAAGACCTAAGACAAGCAGGGTATTATATGGTCAAGGCCCCACCCATTCCTGTTGCTCTGTGTTAGAGCAATCTCATATTCCTTACTCCTTAAAATTCAGAACCACCCATCATGCCACCCTATGCTTCCATTATCCTTATTGAGGTAGGAGAGACCCTGGCACTCACAACCAGTCAATAGGAAAAGAAAATGCCTGGTTCTGAATTTCCCAGACCCAGTAGTGGGGTTCCCCTGTTTTTCTCTACACACACACACACACACACACACACACACACACACACACACACTCCGAAGAGACGGTGGGTATTGGCATTTAAGCTACAGGATTTGGCACAAGATGGGAAAGAATATTTATGATTGTATGAATTCATGTGGTGATAGTGTTTGCCCCTTTTCACCCTCCTGTACGTGGATCAATATTCTCTCTCCCCATGCCTATTTGTATAGAGGAAGAGGGATAGCTTTGGCCAGAACCCTCAAAATTCAGTGACCTCTTAGGAGAAGATCTTAGTCATCTCACCCTAATTATATGTCTGATATCAATGGACTAAGACAAAACACATATACAGATGATTTGATCTGAAATTGTCTATGTGTTTTCACCAATGAGGGGATATTCATGCCATTGACTCACAGAACAGGAAAGATGATGTCAGATTGGCTAATGGCAATGTGATGACTTGTGAATGAAGGTAGCATATGCTATATCTGTCATGGTTAACCAGTTCTGCCTTTTCTTAAATAAACCTGGGGTCTCAATTCACTCAGTCTCAGACAAGTACCTATAAGCCAAGCCTTATCACTGATCCTCAGTCTGCTAGGGGTTTACCCTGCAATTAACTGACTCCAAGCAGATTAAAGAACCCCACAATAGAATCAAACCATATAGAGTCCCTATGCAAGATAGCCAAGACAACAGTATCCTTAGCAAGCATTTAAAATACCTGATCCTGGATAGAGAACATATAATACATATCAAGCAAAGAAGGGACGGTTCACCTGTAGCTTCTGTCAGGATAATAGTCTAACGAGTAGAATCAATATACATGACCAGTCCAGACTCAGTGCCAAGAGACAGGCACTTGGAGCTGCTGTCAGTGAGTATGATGTCTCTTGGTAATGTCTTTTATCATTTGTGTGAGCTGGAACTACTTTCCTAGGATGTGCAAAGAGACAGCAACCTTCCCAGTGCCTTTGCTTTAATACAGCTTAAGGACAATAGCTGCAGTCATTTGATACTTTAACCCTTCATCAGCAGAAAAATTATGGTTATAGTCTGAGAGATTTTGTAAATTTATGTAACCAAACACTCACAAAGATGCCAATAGCAACTCCGAAAATTGTTCAATAAACATTGCTTTGGCACCTATCTTCAAATATACATGCTATAAAATGAAAATGGTCATGGAAAATGATACCCTCAATCATCATGAGGAGAAGGGTCTAGCATGGAAGAGAGAGAAAGAGAGAGAGAGAGAGAGAGAGAGAGAGAGAGAGAGTGTGTGTGTGAGAGAGAGAGAGAGAGAGAGAGAGTGTGTGTGTGTGTGTGTAAGAGAGAGAGAGAGAGAGAGAGAGAGAGAGAGAGAGAGAGAGAGAGAGAGAGTGAGAGAGATTCATTCATTTGTATTTGGCAGAGGAAATGAGTATGGTACAGATCTGTAATTTTAATCACCTTGATGCAAAAACTCACCTATAATTTATACTATTAGATAACTGCCATGGACTTTGAGAGGCTAAGGTACTTGCTCATGATCACACAAATTGTTGTTATTGTTTCTCCTTCCTTCTTGAAGACTACCAATGACATAGGAGAGTGATGCCTTGACTTGCAAGTGAATTGGATGTCAGTGAGGCAGAGCTTTGCAAAGTCATCAACTTCACTCTCTCCTCTAGAGTCATCAGAGTCCAGTGGCAATACATAGGTCAGGACCTCTGGCAATACCCCAGATGTAGTGGGAGACCTTGGTCTTTTTTAAGCTAAGGTATTTCCTAGGTCTTAGTTTTTCTGAGGCAATACCCATTCAGTAATTAGGTAAGAATGGAGGCCAAAAAGGCCTAGTTTGCCTTCACCTAAAAATCAATAAATTTTGAACACATACTTCACAAGATTTCTTGGAGTTTGAGGGTTAGATGTTTTTCTTCCCTAGTTATTCTATCATTCCTTTTTCAAAAAGTGGGACATTTAAATCTTTTGTCTCATGCAGTCTTCCTTCATGATTTCTTGAAGTGCAGCTGTGGTAAACCAGGCTTTGATAAAGCCCATTGGGATTCAAGTGGAATTGCTTGACTGTGCCTTTAAATCTAAATTACTCTGACTCTTATTGATTGGCCAATATTATGTCCCAGTCCAAGCCTCACTTACTCATTGTGTAGGTTTTGATGGCTCTCTAGTCAGGGTAAATAGCAGTTGTTTCTGTTTTGACCAGAAACTCTTTGGGTCTTCCCCTCCCACAATCACATAGCAAATATGTAAAAGAGGAACAATTTAAATACAGGCCAGCTCTCTTCAAGATCAGCTCTCTAGACAATCCCAACGAGAATTCTGAGTAATATATACCACTGTTGGATAAATACTTCCAAACTTCCTTAAGGTAAATGAAAATAATTTCCTCCTTTCTTTTCTGTGTCCATACTTTTTGCTTTGAAGCCAATAGCAACTGGTGAGAAACTCATTCTATATATCATAAGTGTGGGCTTTCAAGGACCTAACCTCTATGAACTGTAAGTAGATTTTAATTATTCAATATCTATGCAAAATAGTTGCTAAATGTTAATAATATAGAAAATGAAATGTACTAATCACCATTTGGCATTTTTTATGAGAGCTTATGAGAAAAATTTCAATCTACACAATTGTTATGAGCCCATACATATGCTGTACTTATAATTAAAATGATCATTTTCCAGCTAATGGAATAATCATTAAGGGGAGAAAATTTAATAATATACACCCATTAATTGTTCCCAGCTGTGCTTGCTTGACCTTTAAGGGGAAATGATCCCTTCTAGATCCTTTGGTTGTGGAAAGAAAGAAGAGAAAAGGAGAATACAGCATGGCTGATGGGAATACAGAGTATGTGAATTTAAAGGCGATTGAGAGGGGAAAAAGGAGGAAGAAGAAAATAAGCCAGTGGTCTTCTGACCTGCACTGCAATGTGTCAAGCAGCAAAGACTATTAGGTTACAAATCAAGTTGATATCGCTGTTTATTAAGTGCGGGGAAGCATAATTTAGTACTTCCTTTTAAAATTTTATTAAAAGGAAACCAAGGGCTGCTGAACTGCCATCCAGCCCATCAACTGAAATTACCATCATTTGAACATGACCCAGTCTGATTACCATCATTCATTTCTTACTTGTCAGAGAAAGTTCTTGCCTTTTTTCTATTATTGTCATTGTATCAACTTTAATTAAATGTATTCAATTGTTATATGCTAGTATATGTTTTATTAATGTCTGTGCAAATTATCTTGGGGAAAAAAATGTCCTGTTCAATAGTGCTGTCATATTGAGTCTAGGAGCAAAGCTGTGCTCCAAGTCTAGCATTAGCTAGAGTCATTAGGCATCCATGTCTCAGTATCAAATAAGATGCTTTCAGTAATTACAATCATCAAGAGAGTTAAGTTTGAGTTCACATTTTTGAAAAGTATGGCTTAACAAATCTGTAATTTACTAAAGTAGCATTGTTGTCTTGTACTTCCTGTCCTTTGAGGAGGCAAAGATCAGCAACATTTCTAATAGAAAGTCTATTTGTAACTTTAGTCTACTATGTGGAAGTTAAATTAGGTTAACCAGTGCTGTTTTTTCCTTTCTGTTACTGCCATCAGAACAGCAGGTGATGTGTGTCTAACATAATTTGAAAGCACTAACAAATTAGATCAATTCCCTGTAACTTATATAACTATACTAAGAGCCGTTTTCTATTAGGAGTGATGTAACCATTTTTCATCTTGGACATCTTTGCACCACCAAAAGTGGAAATACTGGTTTTATTATCATCATTACTAGAATCTTTTATCCATTATTTTTTGTTAAAACTAAGGACTTAAAGCCTACACTTCCAAGAAGGTTTTACTAGACAAATCATCTTTATATTCACAACATATTACTTTTCCACTAGGACAAAAATCAAACCTTGTTTACTTTTTTTATTCATTCAAAAGACCCATTAGTCATACAGTCTTCTTGCATCACTGGTATTCAGATGTCAAGTTACATCTATTTCCAACACTCTAGACATAAAATTCTAAATACCAGTAGAGACTAGCATTTGTTTAAGGATATGCCAATAGTCCTTTTTTCCCTCCTCCTCCTTCTAGCCCCTAGTGGAGCTGCATTTTTTAAAGTTATATTGCACTGGTAATGAACTGTTTATGTTATTGCAATAATGAGACATAAGCTCAAAGAATAGAATTTGGGGTTTTAAATTAGTATTTTCTCTGTAATGATCAAACCACAGCTGAACATGCTAATCCATTCATGCTGTCAGATCCATTATCTGCAATTATTCTTTATTCAAGTGTAAAACTAACATTAACACAAAGCTACCGCAACAAGGCAATGAGTAATAAAAAAAAAAAAGAAATTCAAGAAGAAACAGTAAGTTCACCTGATTCTCTGGACACTCTCTTTTTCTAATGCTTTACTGGCTGTACATTTAATTGACTTCTTTCCTATTCAAAGAAACTAATCAGTAAAAAAAAAAAATCTGTTTGAATAGCAACTAATATCTCTGGCCATGTTCCTGAAATTTACTTCAAATTTTAAGGATTCCAGCACCATTTCTATGAACACTCCTTTCACTAATACAGAAGGCCATCATTCTATGCCTTATTTTCATGATTCTCTGTGATCAAAATCATTCACCACCTGATAGCCATTCTCCTGAGTAGAGGCTCCCCAAACTTAGAGGACCATATTGGCTAAGGACCAGACCATTCCAGGGTTGGTACAGCAAATTGACGGGTCTATGTCCAAAACTTTTCTATCGTAATATAATTTGGATGAGATAAGGCCACTGACATAATCTTCAATTTAAGGCAGCTAGATAGCCAAATGGTTAGAGCACTGAGCCTGGGGTCAGGAAGAACTGATTTCAAAAACAAACAGGAAGACCTGAATTCAAAACCAAATACTTACTAGCTATTTGTTCCTAGGCAAGTCACTTAACCTCTGTTTGCCTCAATCCACTGGAGAAGGAAACCACTCCAGTATCTTTGCCAAGAAAACCACATGGTCAGTATTGGCATTACCAGGTAGTGATATAGAATTGGAAAGGACTGAACAATAAGAAGTTCCTTTAAACAATTGCCAAGCATTCAGGAGATGTATTCAGCTAGGTGGTACAGTGGATAAAGCTAGACTGGAGATCAGGGAGACTCATTTCATGAGTTCCAATGGGACCTCAGAGTAGCTTTTTGACCCTGGGCAAATCACTTAACCCTGTTTCCCTCAGTTGCTCATATATCAAATGAGCTGGAGAAGTAAATGGAATCCTCTATAAGTATCTTTGCTAAGAAAACCCCCAAATAGGTTCATGAAGAGTCAAACATGAGTAAAAACAACTGAACAACATAGTCTTCAAAGTATTTAGGGTCACATCCACATGACAATAATTGGGTAGAGTTTGGAGGACTTTTTTCTCACTGGTCATATAATACATGTACACACATGTATGTGTATGTAAATATTTCATGCATGTGTATATTAGACGTGTATATTATTATGTATATTGCATGTATGCAAAGTCAAATGTGAACAGTTTTTTGCTTCATTTTTATTCCTTTTCTAGACTTTTATATTGATGTCTCTCTAATTCTATAGAGTATCCCTGAGTTCAATATCTTCAAACAAACAATGGAAAATTTCTCAACTTCATCCTATTAAAATTAAATGCTTTATGTATTCAGTCTACAATTCTTTAAAGAATCAGTTAAGGGGCGGCTAGGTGGCACAGTGAGTAGAGTGCTGGCCCTGGGGTCAGAAGGACCTGAGTTCAGATCCGGCCTCAGACACTTAACGAACACACACAAACAAAAACCTAGCTGTGTGACCTTGGGCAAGTTACTTAACCCCAGTTGCCCTCCAAAAGGCAAAAAATAATAAAAAAAAAAGAATCAGTTAAAGTAACCACTTAGAAGTACAAGATTCCATGTACATTTGATACTAGTTTATTTACTTTTTGCTTTGACTTTTTCTAAATTTGATCATTTGAATGCTTATATTGGTCTATAAAATTTTTAATCTGTTAATAAAACAAATTGTCATTCAACAATATTCTCAGTTTCAGAGAAGCATGTAGCTTGGCAGTCATTAATAACGAAAGAAATAGTAGTATACTGGGAAGAGTACTAGATTAAGAATCAGAAGACTTGTGTTCTAGTTCCAACTGCACTGCTAAAGAGATATGACTTTGAGTCTGCCAACCTCAGTCTCCTGATACTATAAAATGATTGTTATAAAGTCCCTTTCAGTTCAGAAGGGATTTCATTATGTTTACAAGATATAATTCTCACTAGAAGAATTCAGAAGATTTTCCTTTGTGATAGAAAAATGTAGAAAATGAAGAGGGGAGAAGAAATATGCTTCCTCAGATTTCAATTGACTGACTATGAATTCTGGGAGCTGACACGTCATCCTGATGCCAAGTAAAGGATACGCTGTAATAATAGGTGAACCTTTGTAATGGTCTAAGTGTAAAGACAAAAGAATGATGAAACAATAAAATGGTGATATCAACAAAGCCACAGAATGTGCTTATTTCTTTCTCTGGATAATTTTAACACTAGTTAGAGAGAAGCGAAAGATCAAATAAAGTTTTCTTCCCTCATCTTTTTAAATTTAATATAAGATTATTCTAACTACCTTACGAGAACATAGGATTTGAATGACAAAATGCCAACCTAACACACTGGTATTTATGGTCATGCTTTCTCTTTAAGCAGACAAAACTCTTGTACTCGAGTGATTAATGTTATGCACAAAAAGGATAGCAAAGGGGGGAAAAGCATGTAAATACTATATCCTGCTGAATGGCTTCTACTGAGCAATTTACTCAAGCTGACTAGCATTAAATGTGCTTCCTTTGCTACAAATGATCTCTGCCACAGACAGATTCCCTGTTGTCAAATTTCCATTTCTTTGAGTTTTCAAATAATTAGGACAATTTTTTTGTGTGTTTGCATTATGTATTAGTTGCATATACAAACTGGAAACGTCATCTTCCTTTGTGACAAAATAGCATGAGTTGAAGTTAGGTAGGTAGTTTTGGAAGAGGAGTATAAAAATAGGGAGAGGGGAGAACCAAATTATAGTTGGTGGTACATAAAAGGAATTATATAATAAATCAATAAAGATAATTCAAGAACTAAGCAGTAAAAGAATAATTCCCACCACACCACACCTATCTGAGAAAAAACAGAAAGCTGGGGAAATAGAGCAAATATAAACTTAGCCTTTTCAAATTTCCCTAACTTATTTGGTTTGTCTAAAGCAAATCCTATAAGCTAAGGGAATTATTTTCATTTCCAAAATCTTTCCCTCCTTCCACCTCTCTGCTACTCATTGAGAAGGTAAGAAATATAATAGCCATTATAAATATGAAGTCATACACACATGTACACACAAATATTTTATATTAGTCATGTTACAGGGAAGAAAAGAGAAAAATAAAAGAAAGTAAAAAATATGCTTCAATCTGTCCTCAGAGTTTATCAGTTCTCTCCAGCTGGAGGTAGATAGCATTTTTCATAAATCTTTTAGAATTATCATGAATCATTATATTTATCAGAGGAACTAAGTCTTTCACAGTTTATTAAGGTTACAATATTGCTGTTATTTTGTATACTACTCCCCTGGTTCCGCTCACTTTACTTTGTTTCACTTCATATAAGTCTTCCCAAGTCTGGCTTTTGTTTGTTTTCAAAGCTATCCCCTTCATGACTTCTTACAGCACAGTGGTATTCCACCAATCTTATACCAGTACTTGTTCAGCCATTTGCCAATTGATGGGTATCCCTTCAATTTCCAATTCTTTGCTGCCATAAAAGAGCTGTTAAAATATTTATATATATATATATATATATATATATATAGACCTTTTCCTTTTTCTTTGATCACTTTGAAATTCAGACCTAATTATTGTCAAAGGGTAGGCAAAGTTTTATAACCCTTTGATTATAAATTTTTCTCCAGGTTGGTTGGACCTATTCACAACTCTACCAACAATGCATTAGTGTACCTATTTTTCCACATTCCCTCCAGGATTTTCTTTTTTTTTTTTTTGTCATATTAACCAATCTTATATGTATGAGGTGGTACTTAAAAGTTATTCTAATTTGCATATCTCTAATTAATAGTAATTTAGAGCATTTTTCTAGTTCTATGAAATAATTCTTTGGCAGTTTATTTGGTATGACAGTGAAGTAAATTAATTTAGTGAATATTATCATTTTTATTATATTGACTTGGTATACCTATAAGCAATTGATATTTCTCCAATTATTTAGATATATCTTTATTTGTGTGAAAAGTATTTTGTAATTGTGTTTATACAGTTTTTATGTGTCTTGGCATGTAGATTCCCAAGTATTTTAAGCTATTTGTGAATATTTTAAAATGTAATTATCTTTTTCTATCTCTTCCTGTTAAGTTTTGTCAATAATATGTAAAAATGCTAATTATGTGGGTACAGTAGGGTTTTTGCTGTTGTTTTGTTTTTGGCTAGGTATTTGGGTGACTTACCCAGGATCACACAACTAGTAAGCACCAAGTATCTGAGGCTGGATTTGAACTCAGGTCCTCCTGACTTCAGGACTAGTGCTCTATTCACTGTGCCACTTAGCTGCCTCTAAGGTAGTTCTAATGGCCAGTTCTACCTTTCAGAGAGGCTATGTTTCTTCATCTATTTTTCCAAACATCCTTAACTTGATCTCCACAGTAATCATGTTGTCACCAAGGCAGACATCATATCTCTCTGGTCCCTCTCTACTTCCTAGTAGCTCTTAATAGACAAATATAAGGTTTTCTCTCTTGTGGTGGCTAGCAAGCTGAGTTCAAATCTGGCCTCAGATGCTTGACACAATAGCTGTGACTTTGGGCAAGTCACTTAACCCCAAGTGCCCTCCAAAAAGAAAAAAAGAAAGAAAGAAAATTCTCTGTTTTAGAACTATCTCAACCTCAGTCACAACTTCTATTTGCTTCAGTTTCCTCACCTGTAAAATGTGAATAATAATAGCACCTAACTCATGAGATTGTTGTGAGGCTTCAAATGATATATTTGTAAAAATAAAATAGCACAAAGCCTGGAACAGAGTAGGCACTAGGTAAATTCTTATTTCTTTCCCTTTCCATTCTATCTACCAAGTTGCTATTTCTTATTTGATGGACATCTCCATCCAGTACTGCTCACTTGCAAAACAGTGACACTCATATGTTAAGCCTAGCAAAAGATCAAGCTATTACTGACGCTCTTCACCTTTCCTGTTCACTTCCCCAATTTGTCTCCAGTGACATCACTCTGAGTTTCCCAGAAGACTCTCATTGCAGTTTATCTAAAAAACATTGGTAATAATTGTTTTAGATACTTTCCCTGGTTTTTGAGATTGAGGGAGCTTTCTGTAGTCATTTTCATCCCCTAGGAATCCAAGTTGCTATGGTAATGGCATCTTGAGGTCATAAGACTTTCACAGAGAAGCCTATTCCTGATGGTACCTTCTTATGAGGATTTTTCAAAGATGACTCATGGATATCAAGGTTTCTGTGGAGTAGTTTGCAAACCAAGGTTTCCATCAAGTTTAGAAGGTTTCTTTAGGCTTTCATTCTAGAGACTTTGCTGCAGCAGTCCATCCTGTACAACACTACCAGAATAAGCTTGTTTTTTCAGAGGTTCTCATGTCATTCCTTTGCTCAAAAATCTTTAGTGACTTCCTGTGAAGTCCAATGAATAAAGTTCAAATTCCTCAGCGTGACTCTCAAGACCCTTCTTAATCTGGCACCACTCTCCCTTTCCCTTCATAGCTTACATTACTCCCCTTCACTCATTCCAATCAAATGGTACTATTCTCTGCCTTCTCTCAACATATCCTACACTCACATGCTTACATGTCTTTTTTCCCTTTGGCTCCTATGCCTGGCCCTGTCTCTCTTCTTCACATATTGAATTCCTACTCATCATCTGAAGCAGGTAAGTGGCAGGGTGGATAGAGGGCCAGGCCTGGAGACAAGTCTCCCCAAATTCAAATCTGATCTCAGATACTTACTAGTTGTGTGACCCTAGGCAAGTCGCTTAACCCTGTTTACCTCAGTTTCCTCATCAGTAAAATGAACTGGAGAAGAAAATGGCAAAAACACTAAAGTATCCTGCCAAGAAAACCACAAACGGGGTCACAAAGAGTCAGACAACTGAAAATCACTGAATAACTCATTATTTAAATTCCAACTCAACTGTCACCTCCTCCATGAAACTTTCCATGGTTTCCTTTTTTTGAGAAAAAGGAAGAAAGTAATGTCTAGTGACACCTGAAAGGAGAAAGGAAAGGAGAAACAGGAAATGACACAGGAACCTCTAGATCCACTCCACTTGTAGAAAGGAACACCAAATTGATGTGGAACTATAGTGAAGGGGACCAAATATATTCAGGAGGATTCAATAAGTAGCTGAGATTTCCTCATATCTTTAGTAAAGGGTTGCTCATTTCATAATGATGATAATGATGATAATCTATACTATTTATGTAGCACCTACTATGCACTAGGTACTATGTTCAGCTTGTTAAAATATTTCTCATTTAATCCTGCCAACAACCCTAGGAAGTAAATGCTATTATTATCCCCATTCACAGATGATTAAAATGAAGAAGAGTTTAAATGGCTTCTTCAAGGTCACACAACTTTTAGTGATTTTTTTTATTGTGGTGGGTTTTATTTAATTTTTTGAGTGGAGATGAAGAACAAAAAATATCTTCCAGAATATCTGAGGATTCCTTGGGTTATGAAAGTCTCTAATACAAGGTTAGCCACTGTGATATTCTCAGGTTTAACTTTTTATGAAATTAGAATCACCAGAATGGTTATGCACGTTATGGAGGTAGACACACCATGTACTTATATCTAGAAAGAAGTATTGTTGTTGTTCAGTCATTTCAGTCATGTTCCATTCTTTTTGACCCCATTTGGGGTTTTCTTAGCAAAGACACTAGAATGGTTTTCAATTTCCTGTTCCATCTCATTTTACATATAAAGAAAATAAGGCAAACAGTGTTAAAGTGACTTTTCTAGGGTCATGCCACTAGTGAATGTCTGAAGCCAGCTTTGAACTCATGTCTTCCTTACTCCAGAACTGGCCACTATGCTGCCTAGAAGCCTTAATACTCAGTGTCAGAATTACTGCCTTCCTGTTCTTAACTGTCTTTCTCTTAATGCTTTTTTTAATCTGAGAGAGAAATCAGTCGTGAAAAGGAAATCACTAATGCTCTCATGTTTTCTTATTCTATGGTGTTAATTATAGTTGAAGTAAGAGTAAAAGGATTTAGTGTTCATTTTGCTATGCTTTTGCTTCTGTCATTGGCTCTGCCATTTTTCATTTCTCAACAATCCTTCTTGAACCAAGGGACAAGTCTCTCTCTCTCTCTCTCTCTCTCTCTCTCTCTCTCTCTCTCTCTCTCTCTCTCTCCCTCATTCTCTGTGTTTGTGTGTGTGTGTGTGTGTGTGTGTGTGTGTGTGTGTGTGTGTGTGTATGTAGGGGAAAGCAGTGTTCTCTTAAAGTGGATATACCAGCAAAGAGGCAACTTAAAGGTACAGTTAAAATGATTAAAGTATATTCCCAGAACATTTCAATTCCAAATGAAAACTGAGAAAAACAGTGTCACCATCAATATTTTATTGATAATCACTGTAACAGAACATTCTGTCTCAGAAATGCAATCTGGTACAAAGAACTTTTCCTTTTTTTCTAACTTGGAACCAGGAACTGGGTTTGAATCCTAGGTTTGCCACTTAGTAGGTAAGTGGAATTGGGCAAATTACTCCTCTGAATCTTGGTTTCATCATATATAAAATAGTGAAAACAATACTTTTGTTATCTACATCAGAGTTATGGTGAGGAAAGCACTTAATAGAGCATAAAACAATATATAAATATGGCTTAATATGTAGCCAGTTTGATCATGTGAAATAAGAGCAAAACATTATGTTGGTTGTTTTTGCTTGGGACTTATTTCCTCTGAGGTCACATTTAGCCCTCAATCTACTTTTAGGTGAGGCAGGAAATAGTTACATTTTCGTCTGCCTGCCTCTTTGATTTGAGGGGAGAAGATTCCCTCGTTATTTCTTATCTCCTTCTCCTCACTCCACTTGGCCAGAGTGGAATGAAGAGGAGATTTTCAAACTTTTAAAGATCTTAAGACTTCTGTTCACACTTCTCAATACCAAATACCATCCCTATCTTAACTTCCTACCCATGCTTCTTTCTTTGCTACATGCTTAAACTTTCTTGCTTTTCCTATAGTCGTAGACTTGCATTTATCATAAACCTTACACGATGTTAGATTACACACTCACTCATTCACACAGACACACAAAAAAACAGAACAGAGAGAGAAACTGACAGGAACGTTCCAAAAGCTCACAGAGGATTGTTAGAAATCCCCAGGCACAAATCATGTTTGCTTGGCTTCCGGATAGATGCTAATGGAGGCCAGGTACAAATCATATTTGCTTGGCTTCCAGATAGATGCTAATGAAGGCCAGGTAAGACTTGCTTTAAGATAATCTAGGCTCAGATCCCCAAATGTAGGGGGAAACACTGGCCCATCCTTCCTTCTTGGGGTCCTGAAGACCGAGTTTGTTTTTTTTTTTTTCAACTGCTCAAGAGACATCCCAGGGGGGGGAGTCTCGGGGTATGGAGAGAGAATGTCAGGCTTGACGAGATAGATGTTGGGAACCAAGGCCATCAGAGACACAGTGTGGGTATAATTGGCTAAGGAGTTACCCTATAGATA
The DNA here is from genome assembly GCA_011680675.1 of Gymnobelideus leadbeateri. Lineage (NCBI taxonomy): Eukaryota > Metazoa > Chordata > Mammalia > Diprotodontia > Petauridae > Gymnobelideus > Gymnobelideus leadbeateri. The sequence continues at coordinate 20,046 of WOXC01001477.1, read as the reverse complement.
GGGTACTGGAGAGAAAGGGGGCAAAAGCGGGGGAAGGCAATATACGACCTGCTAATGAGGCGGGGCTCCAACAGCGACCAGCACTGTGCAGAGTCCTGGGTTTCGGCACCATTTGTTGTCGGATCCTTTCACGGGGCCTTCCGGGCGCCGTGTGGCGGGGAGCACCAAGCAGAACAAAGCACACTTACACAGCAACTCAGGGGACAACTCCCGCCCTCAATCTATAAAATTGAGGAAGTATGGTCTTGTTGTCAAGAAAGTTTCGATTCCAAACTTGGAGCAGGTAGGGGATATTAAGAAATGACTGAAGAAGAAAAATTATTTAACATGTTTTAAAAGAAAAATACATTGAATCTTTAGATATACTAAAGAAAACTGAAAAGATGGCATTAAATTTGGTGTACTCTCTATTAGATGCAAAAGGCTTAAGTGTGACTTCTGCCTTATCAGGATCACATAAGGTAGGAGGGCAAATTCCATTTAACCTAGAAGAGATAGGCAAAGGTCTGAGTAGTTGACCCACACTGCAGAATTGGCACTATTCCTTTTACTTCCAGAGCTTGGATTGTTCTTGGAAGCAGAGGCCTCTGTATAAACCATAGCCATAAATCTCCATCAGCACCTAAGTACCTATCAGTCCTCACTTGCAGACTTTCTAATGAGAAGGTTTCCAGTCTTCTGGGACTGTGCCAAGTCTCTTTATTTAGCACAGAGAAGGACTGTGCAGCTCTTATATGACCCTTCATTTATTAACCTTAATACTTATTCCTTGTCTCCCAAGTTGTCAATCTTCAAAATATCCTCATATTTGTTGCTTTTGTTTTCTCAATGTGACAGTAAGACTCTCAGAGGTATTGTATCGAAATGTGTCTGCAACTTGACCATCTTCCTCTAAGTAAATAGCAAACAATTCCAGTCTCTATTCCTCTTGCTGGCATTGCTGTTCTTACTGATTACAGATCTTAACAATATTGATGGTCTGATTAGATTCCAGTTACAGCCCCCGCCCCCCCCAGTCTGGTTTGAATTTGAATGAAGAGACTCAAAATGCACAAGCTTTCTCTTCCTTTAAAAAATGGGTGATCTTTTATGGGAAAAAGCTTTTGTCTTTGACAAAATTTGAAAGACAGCACACCTACTTAGGCAGGGGGATTATAGGTTTCTACCTATAATATAGAAGGGTAAGATGAGTTAGTGTAATATTTTTGAGTTCTCAGAAAAATCCACTGACAAAATGAAGTCAATGGGTAATGAAAGTCAAAGAACTATCTCTGATTATTTCTCTAGGGTTTCAGGTGGAAATTTGTACAAAAAGAAGACCATACGATAGTGAAAAGGAGACTGGATCTGAAGTCAGAAGACCTGGTAGGTTCAACTTAATTAAAGAAAAATTTAACTAGCATTTATTAAGTGTCTACTATATGCACTGGAGATACAATGACACAAGGTTCCCAACCTCAAGTAGCTTACTGAGGTGATGAAAACAAAGTGTAAGCAAACTAAAGATAGGAACTTGAACTGCCATGTGGGATTTCATTGGTGAAATAACACTCAAAAGAGGAAGCTTCCATATTGGCAGGCACCTTTTCTCTAAAAAGTATATATGGATATAGATATAGATATATAGACATGGATAGATATGGATATGTAGATATCTATGTCTATATATGAATATATGGATATAGGTATATATTTAGGGAGTTGTCTAGAAAAGTGAGAGGTTAAATGCCTTGGGTTAGAGATGGGTCTCTAACCCATTCTGGATCTCTCCTCATTATGCCATAGGGGAGTGGTAAAGATTTCAAAGATAAGGAGAGGCTTTACACAAAAGGTGACATCTAAGTCGAGTCTTAAAGAAAACTAAAGATTTTTCCCAGGATAAATAGTCAAAGATTATGAATAGTCAGTTCTCAAGGGAAGAAATCCAAGCTATGTTCAATCACATGGGGAAAAAATCCATATAACTAATAATTAAAGAAATGCAAATTAAAGCAACTCTGAGATTTTGCCTCATGCCAATCAAATTTTAAATGGTAAAAAAATGACAAATGTAAGAGGGATTATAGGATAAAAAGGCTCATTAATTCACTTCTGGTGGAGTTATGAATTGTTACAGTCATTCTGGAAAACAATTTGGAACTATGCCCCCAAATTTACTGTGCACACTTAATTTTTGACTCAATGGGATGACAAATCAGTAAAGAAATAAAAGATGCTAGATGCACAAATTTGCTTATAGAAGCTCTTTTTATGGCAGCAAAGAACTGGAAATTAAACTTCCCCTCTCCCATCAATTTGGAAATGGCTAAATAAATTATGATATATGAATGTATAAGAATATTATTGTGCTGTATGAAATTAAGAAAGATATGGTTTCAGAGAAACCTGGAAAGATTTGTATGAACTGATGCAGAGAAACCTAAGATTAACCAGTAGAAAAATGTATACTTCAATGAAATGTTATATATAAAAAAGGAAAAAGTAGAAAGACTTAAGAATGCTAATCAGTACAAGGAACAACCACAATTACAGAAAATAAATTTTGTAAGTTTTTTAAAAAGGCAAAAAAAAGGGGGGCAGCTAGGTGGTGCAGTGAATAGAGAGCCCTGGCCCTGGAGTCAGGAGGACCTGAGTACAAATCTGCCCTAAGACACTTAACACTTACTGGGCAATCACTTAACCCCAATCACCCTTCCTTCCCTCTCCAAAAAGCAAAATAACAAAAACAAAAAGGCAAAAAAAAAATGAAAGCCTTAAGAACTCTAATCAGTGCAAGTAACCATAATTCCAGAAAACAGATTATAGAGAATGCTGCCTGCTTCCTCATAAGGAGATGATGTACCAAATATATAGAATGAGACACTCATTTTTGGACATGGCAAATATGAGAACTTATTTTGTTCATGTGTATGTATTTGAAACAAGTTTTTTTTCTTTTTTTCTTTCTTTTTTTGTCAATAGGAATCAAGAATGGTATGATGAAAGAAAAGCAGTTTTTATTGATTGGAACAAAAATAAAATGTAAATTTAAAACAGCAAGCTAAATATTTTAAGAGGGGATGATAAGAAAAGATTATATTCCAGGAATGTAATGCAGGCTATGAAGGGACATTGAAAATGGAGATGGAACATCATGTTTAGGGGGCAACACGTAAACCAATGTAGCTGTGAAATAGAGTGCATGAAGAAGAAGAAGAATGTGAAATAGACCAAAAAAGTAGTCTATATTTGGATTGGCAAGATAATGGCCCAGACATTGTTACCTGGATGACTTTGGATCATTTAATTTGCCTTACTGGACCTCAGTTTCTTCATTTTCATTTATGAAATGAAGGCATTAGATCATATATCTAATGAAATCCAGCTTTCCACTCACCTTGAGAATACTCTTCATTGAAACCTGGAGTACATTTGAACTTTCTACAAGCTTGAGATGTCAAATTAGAGCAGTTTCTTTCCAGAGAAGCAAAAGGCACGGAATCATCACCTTTAAAGTACTAACTGTGCCTATAGCCAGTGACATTTAGCAATGGGTACAAAGGGACATGTGATCCTTATTGAATCTCATTATATACCCTCAAGGACATTTCCCTAGAATAGAGTGGGACAGAGGGAATTCAAGTTGATAAAATGAGAGCCCTGAGTATACTGGGTCAGCATAGTATGGTGGAAAAGGAACAGGTCAGAGAAACTGTGTTTCTGTCCTGGATGTTAAACTTAATAGCTATGGGACCTGGGATTTAATTTTTCTTGTCCTCAGTTTCCTCATTTATAAATTGCATAGGTTCAATATAGTGACCTTTAAGATCCTATGAGAGTAGAAACAGCACGTCCAAGCCACTGTCCCCCCAAATCACCTCCAAAGTATGTAAAAGGGGACTCTGAAGAACTTCTGGAGCCCCAGCATCCACAGAACGACACAGAGAAGCTAACCTCCCACTGAGGACAGCCCAGCAGCCCTGCAGGAAGGACCAGCACAGCTATCTGGGAGCCGGCAGCACAACGCACAGTGCGCGGGGAGCCGAGCACAGGTCCCCCTGAGTTCCGGTTTTAACCCCAGGGTGGCCAGGCCAACAGCCGGCTGGAGGGACTCCAGAACACCAGCAGCTGTGGTGATTCCAGAATTATCAACATAGACATTCCTAGGACAAAGTGAGGTTAGTGCCCTATGGACTTTGGGACCAGTATTTGGGGAATGCGTCAGTTTCCTCCCCTGGGGGCTAGAAGCCACTGAGGAGACACGCCATTTTGTAGTTTTCAGAGGCAGCTCCAGCTCCTGGCCTGCGAACTGTAGGGAGATCCAGCAATCAGTCTTGTGGGGTAATCTCTCTTGCTTTAACCTCCCTGGATCTGGATTGTGATCTGGGGTGGAGGTCGTGGGTAGGTTTCCAGCTTGCCAGAAATGGAAGTTGTCCCCCACACATTCAGGATGAAATTTGCCCTGTCTGGCAGCAGAGCCATAGTGTGGCAACAAGCTCAAAAGTCAAGTAATTAAGTGGCAACATGCCAAGGCAAAGGAAACAAATCAAACAGAAAAATGCAACCTTAGACTCCTACTTTGGGGACAAAGAGGATTGAAGCATGGAACAGTCAGAGAACTGTGCTCCAAAAGCCGCAAAGGAAAATAGGAGTGGGTTACAGGCCATAGAGGACCTTAAGAAGGACTTTAAAAATCAAATAAGAGAAGTGGAGGAAAAATTAGGAAGAAAAATGAGAAGGATGCAGGAAAAGTATGAAATGAGGGTCAACAGCCTGACTGAGGAAAACAACACCTTAAAAAACAGACTAACTCAAATGGCAAAGGGGTCCCAAAAGGGCAAGGAGGAGAAGAATGCCTTAAAAAGTCGAATTTGCCAGATGGAAAAAGAATGTCAAAAGTTCACTGAGGAGATTTATTCCCTCAGAGTTAGACTGGAGCAAATGGAAGCTAATGACTTTATGAGAAATCAAGATGCTGTTAAGCAGATCCAAACAAATGAAAGATTAGAAGGCAATGTGAAATATCTCATGGGAAAAACCACTGACCTGGAAAATAGATCCAGGAGAGACAATTTAAAAATTATTGTACTACCTGAAAGCCATGATCAAAGAAAGAACCTAGAAATCACCCTTCAAGAAATTCTCAAGGAAAACTGCCCTGATGTTTTAGATCCAGAGGGCAAAATGGAGGTTGAAAGAATCCACCCATCACCTCCTGAAAAAGATCCCAAAAAGAAAACTCCCAGGAGTATTATAGCCAGGTTCCAGAATCCCCAGATCAAGGAGAAAATACCACAAGCAGCCAGGAAGAAACAATTTCAATATTGTGGAAACACAATCAGATTAGCACAGGACCTAGCAGCTTCTACAGTGAGGGATTGAAGGGCATGGAATATGATATTCCAGAGGGCAAAAGAGCTGGGAATGAACCCAAGGGTCACCTACCCAGCAAAACTGAGTATTTTGTTTCAGGGGAAAATATGGTCATTCAGTGGAAGAGAAGACTTTCAAGCATTCTTGAGGAAAAAACCAGAGTTGAATAGAAAAATTGACATCCAGACACAAGAAGCAAGAGATGCCTGAGAAGGTAATCAGGGAAAAGAAATTAAAAGGAACTTATCAAAGTTGAACTATTTACATTCCTATATGGAAAAACAATAACTGTGACTGATGAAATCTTTCTCAGTATGAAAACAATGGAGGAAGGGTGTATGGTGATATGAATACATATGTGAATGTTTGTATATATATTTATAGTTATATATGGATAGAGGGTATAGGTTGAATTTGTTGGGAAGGAAGGATACTCAAGGGGTGAAATTATGAGGTGAGAGAGGAAAGTGGCAAGAGCAGATGGGGAGAGGAAGGATAGGGTAAACTATCTCATATGTAAGAAGCAAGGGGGAGTGGCTGCAAGGGAGGGGAAGCATAGGAAGACAAAAAGGCAAAACCACATTCTCATTGAATTTGGTTCAGGGAGAGAATGACATACATACTAAATGGGATATCTCAACCTGCAGCAGAATAGGGGGAAGGGGGATGAGAAGAGGGATGATGAATGGGAGGGCATCCTTGGGGGGAGGGGAGGTTGGAAGTACCCACTGTAGAAGAGGGACAGGATCAAGTAGGGAATGGACCAGGTGGGGGGTGGGATGAGTGGGAGGGAATTATAAGCAGCCTTGTACAATGTACCTATTATGGTAATGTTTTGCATAGCTAGACATGTACAACATATACCGAATTACTTATCTTCCCAGAGGGAATGGGTGACAAGGAGGAAGGGAATGGATCTGAAATTCGAGGTCTTAAATTTAAATGTTTCAAATATATAAAAATACTATTATTAATACTCTTTTGCTTGTGGTTGGGAGGTAAGATGTGCAGGCATTGGAACACAGAGATTTACCTTCCTCTAATGGAAAAGTCGAAGGGGGTGTGGGAGAAGATATGGGAGAGAGCAGATTGGAGGAAGCGATATCTTGTGGGACTGCTATTCTGGGAGAGTGGGTAGGGGAAAAACAGCGGGGGGAAATAATTATAACTCAAAATCTGGCGGAAATGAATGATGTAAAACAGAAGTTAATAAAGCATTTGTTTAAAAAATTAAAAAAAAGATCCTACGATCCTATGCTTCCTTAAAGTCATTAATTTTTTTTTGTATTGGTTTCCTTGCTATGCTAATAAGAGCTTTCTGAAAATGGGGCACAGTGATTGGGGAGAGGGTTTTCCAGCCATATGCAGACATGTGATGTCAGGAAAGATGAGGAGGGGATTCAAGTTTCAGGTAAGAGTTGACCTTTACAATTTGAGATTCTAAAGTTTTTACATTGTTTGAAATTTGAGATTACCAGATTTTTGAAATGAAAATTATTAACAATTTGAAGCTTATCTCAGGGTACAACCAATATCAGTTTGGAGGCTACCTAACCAAAATATGCAAATGAATCTGTGCTTTTATACCTCTGCTTCCTTTGCTGTCTCACACTGGCGATGCCTTCATTCCTGCCTCTCCTCTTCTGATTGATAAGTTCCTGCCCAAAATTTCCATGTGAAGAAATACAAAGGCCACTCATACTCACTTCTACCCCAGCTCTACTCTTATCTATACTTTATGCATTATGCTCACTATCTTTAGCTCCATGCCCACTGTTTTCAGCTCCCTTTTATATGTTCTTTTTCCCCACTAGCCTGTGGGCTCCTTGAGAATAGGATTATCTTTGTTTGTTTGTATTAAATTCCCACTGCTTAGCAGAGTTTGGGCCATAGTAATTATTTGACATCATCAGTATGGTTGTTCCCTCACAGCTCTTCCATGGCTGCCCATCCTATATGACTATATCACTAATTCACTACAGGGTGATTAAGCAACATACTGGGAGCCTTCACTGATTTCCCTTGATATGACAAGAATGAATGCAGTGTGGTAATCCTTCAGTCTTGCTGCATAACTTGCCCATTTACCTTTCTTGTTCACAAATTTCCCTGACATCCTTTGTTCTGGTTATTCTTTGATCTTCCTTGTTATATATTGAAGCCTGTCCACATTCACCATGTACCTCAAACCATTGTCCTCAGTGTGATATTAATATTTTATTCTTCAGAAAGTGTAGTGTTTTATGACTTGCAGCCATCCAACAACACTGGCAGAATATTTGTGTTAAAAACATGAGCCTTTGTTTCATGAAACAGTTTGAAGTCACTAAACAAGCTTTACAATTTCCCAAAGTCAATTTAGCCTGTTCTCTCTTCTTTCTTGGTTGATTTTGGGCTCAGCTGATTGTATACTTGTTCTGTCTGTCTAAGATATACATGCTGATGGATGAGCTATATAGGGTGTCCACTTACCTGCATACTAAAAGAGTTCTATTGCTGAGCCCTTTGGGCATTTCTCCATGAGCCTGCCATCATTTGCCTTTAGGGTCAAAATCTCTGTGGAAGCCAAATTGTAAGTCATTATATGGTATTGTTCTCAATTCTGAGACTTTTTACTACCTTAAGTGGGAGTTTTAAGAAATGTGGTTACTCTTTGTTGGACTGTACTATGCATGTATTTCTGAAACATCCCATTGGGAAGAAAGAACCTGAGCTCACCCTATGTCATCAAATCCAAGAAAGTTATGCCTCTATTCCACAGATTCATTATGAACATTATACATCTGGGCATTTGTGTTGTGAAAAAATATGGTTAAGGCTAAAAAATTATATAGGCAGGCTTGGTATATGGTTCCTGAAGATGGTTCAGTTAGAAGTAGGAGGGGAAAAAAGAACCAAGTATGAAAACAAAATAATGATCATAATTAAAACTATTGTACCAGAAAGGAGATTTACTCTTCCCAGGAGAGCTTGCTTTGAACTATGTGAAAAATAAAACCAAAAAATCTGACCCATTGTAATGCATGCTGTATGCCCAATGCAAAGTAATTATTGATGTGTTCAGGCTAGTCATACATACTGAAGTACGGAGAGAAGCATGGAAATTTTAGAACCCAGGTGGCAAGGAAGCTGGTTGGTGAACCTTTATTAAATGAAATAAGCATCTTATAATAAGTGGGTAATCAAGTAAAGTAATTTAATGTGAGCATATCTTTATAATTTTCTATCTTAATCCTAAAATAAGAGTCAGAATAGACACTCCTACACAAGATCCTTATTTATCAACATTGATTTGGATAAATAGCATATATTAAAAGAATTCATCCTATAAGCACTGCTGATTTTATACTTACCAAGTCAAAAGCATTTGGCATCTTTATCTTCTTATAGGTTTCAACAAAAACAAAATAATTGTGGATATCTTTTGTCTTTTTCCTGTTAGTTTTCTCAATGTATTTCAAAATTTTCAGTGGGAACCAAGAATGTATTGTGAGGTAAATCGTAATCATTTAGGTTGAAAAAATAGACATAGAATTATGGAATCCTAGTGTTAGAAGGGATTTTGAGGTCATTTACCCAAACTTTCAGTCAGTGAAGGACATTTTTCACCCAACTCAGACCAAGTCTTCATTAGCACAGAGCAGATAAAAACAATGGAATCAGGGGCAGAGCAGAGATTGTGGAGTGAAAGCAGGAACTTGCTTGAGTCCCTATTCCAGTCACATCCCATACTTGTAAAAAATGACTATACAAAAATTTTAGAGCTACAGAACCCACAAAGTCACAGAGAGAAACAAATATCCTGGTGAAGGTAGCCTGGCAGGCTGATAAAAAGGCTCTATCACACCTTGCTGGGAACACAAAGAAATCCCACACTGGCCCAGACCCGGGGGAGCCCAGACCCACACCATAGACTCACCAAAGCAGACTTCAGGAGAGTGAATCACTGGCAGCTGTGATGGTTTCCTGACTTCTTAACCCATAAACGCCAAAGAGAAAGTAAAAGGTCAGTGGGAAACTCTGTTGGAACTGGGTGAGAGAAAAGCCGGGCTGACCCCTGCCCCCAGGGCAATAGAGGTGGCAGTGGCAGAAGTTATTGCTGAGTGGCTGCCTCCTGAGCTCCAGGCCTAAAGATCATAGGGGGACCAAGTGACCATTCAGAGTGTAATTGCTCTTGCTTTGACCTGCTTGGATTCAGGTCACAGTCTTGGGTGATGGTCCTGGAGTGAGTAGTGATAGGATGTCAGAACTTGTGGTAGCTCTACAGAGGGTGCCTTCCTCATAGTTCTAATAAAAGCTGCGCAAAACCCCAGACATTTGGGACACAGCACTCTACACTCTGGAAGCAGAGTTCTACCATGGCAAAAAGCTCAAAAGCCAAATAATTGGCTGGCAAGACAAGCAAATAGAGAAAGTGCAATCAGACTATAGAATCCTTGCAGTCCATGGAGGAGCTCAAGAAGGATTTTGAAAATCAAGTAAGATAAGAAGAGGAAAAATTGGGAAAAGAAATGAAAATTATGCAAGAAAATCATGAAAAACAAGTCAACAGCCTGACTGAAGAAAATAACACCTTAAAAATAAGCTAACTCAAATGGCAAAAGTGGTCCAAAAAGGAAACAAGGAGAAGAATGCCTTAAAAATCAAATTGGCCAGATGGAAAAGGAATTTCAAAAGCTCACTGAATAAAATAATTCTTTCTTTCTTTCTTTTTCAGGTTATAAAGAAGGATTGTATCGGATGGAATGAAAAATGGGAAAGAGGAAACAAAATCAAACAAGTAAAAGAAAAAGAGTAGGTAGTTTGCTTCAATCTGGATTCAAACTCTGTTCTTTCTCTGGACATAGACATCTCTCTCCATCATGAGACTTTTGGGGTTGACTTATAATCCTGAATTTCTGAGAAGAGTCCAGTCTATCAAAGTTGGTCATCACACATACATTGTGTCTGTAATTGTGTACAAATTTCTCCTGGCTCTACTCTTCTCACTCAGCATCAGTTTGTATAAGCCTCTCCAGGTAAATATAAAATCTGTCTCCTCCTCGTTTCTTATAGCACAATAGTATTCCATTACATGCATATGCCAGAACTTGTTCAGCCATTCCCCAATTGATGGGCACCCCCTTAATTTCCAATTCTTTGCCACCACAAAAGAGCTGCTATAAATATTTTTGTACATATGGGTCTTCCACTACTATGATCTCTTTCAGATACAACCCTAGAAGTGGTATTACTGGGTCAAAGGGTATGAAATTATTTATAACCCTTTAGGCATAATTCCAGATTGCTCTCCAGAATGGTGGGAGCAGTTCACAACTCCAGCAGCAATGCATTAGTGTTCCAATTTGTCCACATCCTCTCCAGCAATTGTCATTTTCATTTTTTGTCATCTTAGACAATCTGACTGGTGAAATATGGTACCACAGAGTTGTTTTGATTTGCATTTCTCTAATCAATGGTGATTTAGAGCATTTTTTCATATGCTTATACATATATTTAATCTCTTCCTCTTAAAACTGCCTGTTCATATCCTTTGACCATTTATCAATTGGGGAATGACTTGTATTTTTCTATATTTGACTAAATTCTCTGTATATTTTAGAAATGGGTCCTTTATCAAAGATATAGAATGTAAAAATTCTTTCCCAATTTCCCACTTCCCTCTTAATCTTGGTTACATTGGCTTTGTTTGTAGAAAATAATTCTTTCAAAATTACGTTGGAGCAAATGGAAGATAATGACATGAGAAATCAAGATACTATTAAAACAAATCCAAACAAATGAAAAAATATAAGACAATGTGAAATATCTCTGGAAAAAATACTGACTTGGAAAATAGATCCAGGAAAGATAATTTAAAAATTATTGGACTTCCTGAAAGCCCTGATCAAAAAAAAGAGCTCAGACATTATCTTTCAAGAAATTATCAAGCAAAATTGCCCTCATGTTCTACAACTTCAGTGGAGGAGGCAGAGTCAATATCGTAGAGTAGAAACTGGATTTCCCCATGGTTCTGGCTTCCACCTTCTCCAATTCATATAAAAGGTGATTCTGAACAAACTTTGGAGCCTAAGAACCCACAAAATGACACAGAGAAGCTAACCTCTGACTGAGGACAATCCAGCAGGCTGGCAGGAAGTGGCCAGAGCAATACTCTGGGAGCTAAGCCCAGCCCCACACTAGCCTGAGGGTGTAGCCTCAGGGTGGGCCTGACCAGCTGCCAGCTGGAGGGACTTTAGATCACCAGCAGTTGTGGTGGTTTCCAGGCTTATCAACACATAGTTGCTAAGGACAAAGTGAGAGGTCAGTGCAGTGTGGACTTTGGGATCCAGTAATTCGAAAGTGTGGTCTAGCCTTTGTCCTGGGGTGAAAGTTGCTGAGGTACAGTGGCTGTACAGCCAAAGCCATGTTGCAGCTTCAGCTCCTGGCCTGCAGATTGTAGGGGGACCAAGCAACCAGTTTGATGTGTAATTGTTCTTGCTTTAACATGCTTGAATCTGGATTGTGGTCTAGGGTAGAGGTCCTGGGGTGTGTGACCAGCTTGCCAGAGCATGTGGAGGCTTCAGAGAGGACACCCAACTAGTAGTTCCAACAGCTGAGAAAACACCAGCAGTTGGGATGAAGCTCCACTATGTGGTACCAGAGTTCTACTGTGGCAAAAAGCCCAAAAGTCAAGTAATTGAGTGGCAACATGAGCAAATGAGGTAAGCAAAGCAAGCAGAGCAACCCAACTTTACCCTCCTATTTTGGGGACAAAAAGGATCAAAGCATGGAACAGGAGGAAGACAGTGAAGTCAGAACTCCTGCACCAAAAGCTTCCAAGAAAAGAATAAGCTACTTACAGGCCACAGAGGAGCATAAAAAGGATTTTGAAAATCAAATAAGAGAAATGGAGGAAAAATTGGGAAGAGAAATGAGAATTATGCAAGAAAATTATGAAACAAAAGTCAATAACCTAACTGAAGAAAATATCACCTTAAAAATAGACAAACTCAAATGGCAAAAGAGGCTCAAAAAGCAAATGAGGAGAAGAATACCCTAAAAGATGAATTTTCCAGATGGAAAAAGAATCTTAAAAGCTCTCTAAAGAGAATCATTCCTTCAGAATTATATTGGAGCAAATGGAAGCTAGTGACTTTATGAGAAATCAAGATACTATTAAGCAGACCCATACAAATGAAAAAATGGAAGGCAATGTGAAATATCTAGTTGGGAATATCACTGACCTGGAAAATAGATCCAAGAGAGATAATTTTAAAATTATTGGACTACCTGAAAGCCATGATCAAAAAAAGAACCTAGTGGAGAAGCGGCAGCAGCACCGAGCGGAGGAGGCAGCAGCCGGACTGGGAGCCGGAACTGGGCGGGCACCATGGCTGGTATCACCACCATCGAGGCGGTGAAGCGCAAGATTCAGGTTCTGCAGCAGCAGGCCGATGACGCCGAGGAGAGGGCCGAGCGTCTCCAGCGGGAGGTGGAGGGGGAGAAACGGGCCCGGGAACAGGCTGAGGCTGAGGTGGCTTCCTTGAACCGTCGGATCCAGCTGGTTGAGGAGGAGCTGGACCGGGCTCAGGAGCGCCTGGCAACGGCTCTGCAGAAGCTAGAGGAGGCAGAGAAGGCTGCTGATGAGAGTGAGAGAGGTATGAAGGTCATTGAAAATCGAGCCTTGAAAGATGAAGAAAAGATGGAGCTTCAAGAAATCCAGCTGAAAGAGGCCAAACACATTGCAGAGGAAGCAGACAGGAAGTATGAGGAGGTGGCCCGAAAGTTGGTAATCATTGAAGGGGACTTGGAGCGCACAGAGGAGCGGGCAGAGCTGGCTGAGTCCCGTTGCCGGGAGATGGATGAGCAGATCAGACTGATGGACCAGAACCTGAAGTGTCTGAATGCTGCTGAAGAAAAGTATTCCCAGAAAGAAGACAAATATGAGGAGGAGATAAAGATTCTTACTGATAAACTCAAGGAGGCAGAGACTCGTGCTGAGTTTGCTGAGAGATTGGTAGCCAAGCTGGAAAAGACAATTGATGACTTGGAAGATAAAGTGAAATGCACCAAAGAGGAGCACCTCTGCACACAAAGGATGCTGGACCAGACTCTGCTTGACCTGAATGAGATGTAGAAACCCCATTCCCCCCAGCCCCACCCTGTCACTGCTCCTTCCACTGACTCTTGACTTCGCTGGAGGCCAGCCTGCCTGAAGCTGACCTTTAAACTGAGGGCTGATCTTTAACCTGAAGGCTGCTTTCTTCTCTGGGTCCTTGCTTACCCTCTCCCCACCCCACCCCTACCTCCAACTCTTCATGTCAAATTTCACCAAACTGTCTCTGTAGCTCTCCCCCTAGAGATCCCAGATGGACTAAGGGCTGAGAGCACTTTTGGGAACAACATTTAAGGGAACATGAGCACAATGCAATAGTGTCTTTAAAAGCATGTTGTATAATGTATACATTTTGTAATTACCTTTTTTGTTGTTGCAGCAAACATTTGTAAGACATTCCACGTAATTCCCCAGCTTCTCAGCTGCATCTAATCACTTTTCTTCCTTTCAAATGGTAAATCTTTCCACCTAAACAATGCCCCTTCTCCGCAGAAGAGGGAAAGAGGTGTTAGCTTGCCCTACTGAGAGCTGAACTTAGCTCAAGAAAAGACTACACCAAGGGAAACCTCAGCCAAACAGAAAGGTCATTCCAGGAGGAGTTTGCCAAAAACAGTGCTGTTCAGGTTTTCAGCTTTAAGGTATCTCCGGGTGTTTTTTTTTTTCTTTTCTCTCTTTTAAACATTTGCATCAGTAGCAGACAAGCAAATTACATAGACAAAACCTCTCTGAGACCAAATTGTCTTCCCTCTCCTCATTCACTTGTAGAATGGATCATGTGCCCCAGAAGTTGGGGTGTCTACTCCTACTCCTATACATTTCTTTGAAAAATAACGTTTTCTGCCACTGATTAGCCAAGTGAAATTCATCTCATTACCCATTCCTGGGTCTGAAGCTGCTGCCTCTAAAAGTGCCATCTCGTTGTGCTTTGTATCACTCAGTGCTGGAGAAGTCTTGAATAGCTTGTGTACAAAAGTTGTTTGTTTTTTTTTTATATATATATTATTTTTGATGCTTTATTTCTCTTGGGTGGGGAGCACCAGGACCATCTCAACCCCACTCTGGCTGTGAGTGCTCTCTGTCTGCAGTCCATGGGCTGGCAGTGTGCTGATCTTTTTTTTTTTTTGTCGAGGTTTCTGTGAGGTCTGTTAGGTTTGCATCGTGCAGCTTATTGGCTTAAATGTACTCTCCTTTGGTGTGGTCTATTTGGGAGCCAATCTGGAGAAAGAGGAACCGATAGTGCAAGAGTTTTGATACTGAAAATTGACAAAATGTCCTTTGAAATAAAGAACCAGTCCCTCCACCCTCAGAAAAAAAAAAAAGAACCTAGAAGGGGCGGCTAGGTGGCGCAGTGAGTAGAGTGCTGGCCCTGGAGTCAGAAGAACCTGAGTTCGGATCTGGCCTCAGACACTTAACCCACACAAACAAAAACCTAGCCGTGTGACCTTGGGCAAGTTACTTAACCCCAATTGCCCTAAAAGGGGCGGCTAGGTGGCTCAGTGAGTAAGAGCGCTGGCCTCCGAGTTGGGATGACCCGAGATCAAATCCGGCCTCAGAAAATGAGCACCCACACATAAATAATGACTAGCCGTGTAACCCTGAGCAAGTTACTTAACCCCAATTGCTTTAAAAAAAAAAAAAAGAACTTAGAAATCATCCTTCAAGAAATTCTCAAGGAAAATTGCCCTGATGTTTTAGAACCAGAGGGCAAAATAGAGGTTGAAAGAATCCACTGATCACCTCCTGGAAAAGATCCCAAAAAGAAAACTCTCAGGAATATTTTAGCCAGGTTCCAGAATTCCCAGATCAAGGATAAAATATTACAAGCAGCCAGGAAGAAACAATTTGAATATTGTAGAAACACAATCAGTATAACAAAATATCTGGCAGCTTCCACACTGAGTGATCAAAGGGCTTGAAATATGATATTCCAGAGATAAAAGGAGTTGGAATTAACACCAGGAATCACCTACCCAACAAAACTGAGTATTATGTTTCAGGGTAAAATATGGTCATTCAGTGGAATAGAAGAATTTCAAGCATTCTTGAGGAAAAAACCAGAGTTGAATAGAAAATTTGACATTCAGATACAAGAAGCAAGAGAAGCATGAGAAGGGAAACAGGGAAAAGAAATCATAAGGAACTTATCAAAGTAGAACTATTTATATCCCTACAAGGAAAAACAACAATTGTAACTGATGAAACTTTTCTCAGTATGAGAATAATTGAAGGGAATAGAAATCTGTATACACATATATACATACATATATATATATATATATATATGTATGTATTCATATACATACATATATATGTCTATATAGGAGGGTATATGGACATATGAATACATATGTGAATGTGTGTATATATGTGTACAGATATACATAGAGGGCACAGGACCAATTTAATAGAAAGGGATGATATGTAACAGATGAAATTAAGAGGAGAGAGAAATATACAATGGGAAGAGATGGGGAGAGATAGAATGGGATAAACTATCTCATATAGAAGAGGCAAAGGAAAATGGTTACAATGGAGGGGAAGAACAGGAAGGCAAAAGGGAATGGATCAGCCTTATTCCCATTGAATTTAGCTTAGGGAAGGAGTGACATACACACTAAATAGGGTATCTCACCCTACAGGAGAGTAGGGGGGAAGGGGATAAGAGGGCAGTTGATGGAAGTGAGGGCAGGCTGGGGGGGAAGGGAAGTTGGAAGCACCCACTTTTGAAAAGGGACAGGATTGGGGGGCAGAGCCAAGATGGTGGAGTAGAAACAGCACTTCCACAGTGCTCCAACCCATGCCACTTCAAAATTATGTAAAAGGGGACTCTGAACAACCTCTGGAGCTCCAGCTTGACAGAACGACACAAAGAAGCTACCCTCCCGCTGAGGACAGCCCAGCAGCCAGTCAGGGAGCAGCCAGTGGAGCACTCTGGGAGCCAAGCCCAGGACTGAGTGACTTGGAGGTTTTAGCCCCAGGGCGGCAGGGCCAGCAGCTGGCTGGAGGGACCCCAGAACACCAGCAGCTGTGGCTTTTCCAGAATTTCCAACACAAATTGAGATGTTACTGCCCTATGGACCTTGGGACCAGTATTTGGGAGCGTGTCAGCTTCTTCCCCTGGGGGATAGAAGTGGCTGAGGAGACACAGCACAGCCACCATTTTGCAGCTTCAGTTGCAGCTTCAGCTCCTGGCCTTCAAACTGTATGGGGATCCAGCCATCAGTCTGGGGAGTAATCCCTCTTGCTTTAACCTCCCTGGAGGTGGATTGTGGTCTGGGGTGGAGGTCTTGGGGTATGTGTCCAGCTTGCAAGAGTGTGTGGGGGCTTCAGAGTGGGCACCAAATTAATACCTCCAGCAGTTGAGAAGACCCCAACTTTTGGGAAGGAAGTTCCCCTGTCTGGTGGCAGAGTCCTACTATGGCAACAAGCCCAAAAATCGAGTAATTAAGTGGCAACATGCCTAGGCAAAGAAAACAAAATAAACAGAAGAATTCAACATTAGACTCCTATTTGGGGGCAAAGAGGATTGAAGCATGGAACAGGAGGAGGACTGTGAGGTCAGAACTCCTGC
The DNA here is from genome assembly GCA_011680675.1 of Gymnobelideus leadbeateri. Taxonomy (NCBI): domain Eukaryota; kingdom Metazoa; phylum Chordata; class Mammalia; order Diprotodontia; family Petauridae; genus Gymnobelideus; species Gymnobelideus leadbeateri. The sequence continues at coordinate 3,025 of WOXC01001477.1, read as the reverse complement.
ACCAAAAGCCCCAAATGAAAATACAAGTGGGTTATAGGCCATAGAGGACCGTAAGAAGGATTTTAAAAAGCAAATAAGAGAAGTGGACGAAAAAATCGGGAAGAGAAATGAGAAGGATGTAGGAAAAGTATGAAATGAGAGTCAACAGCCTGACTGAGGAAAACAACATCTTGAAAATAGACTAACTCAAGTGGCAAAAGAGGCTCAAAAAAGGCAATGAGGAGAAGAATGCCTTAAAAAGCCAAATTTGGGGGCGGAGCCAAGATGGCAGAGTAGAAACAGCTCGTCCAAGCCTCTCTGCCCCCAGATTCCCCACAAACTATGTAAAAAAGGACTCTGAACAACTTCTGGAGCCCCAGCACCCACAGAACGACACAGAGAAGCTAACCTCCCGCTGAGGACAGCCCAGCAGCCCTGCAGGAAGGACCAGCGCAGCGGTCTGGGAGCCGGCAACGCGCAGAGTGCAGAGCGCAGGAGCCCAGCCGAGCCGAGCCCAGGTCCGCGTGAGCAGAGGTTTTAGCCCCAGGGCGGCAGGGCCAGCAGCCAGCTGGAGGAACCCCAGAACACCAGGAGCTGTGGCGACTCCAGAATTATCAACATAGACATGCCTAGGACAAAGTAAGAGGTTAGTGTCCTATGGACTTTGGGACCTGTATTTGGGGAATGCGTCAGCTCCCTCCCCTGGGAGCTAGAAGCCGCTGAGGAGACACGCCATTTTGTAGTTTTCATAGGCATTTCCGGCTCCCAGCCTACAAATCGTGGGGAGATCCAGCGATCAGTCTTGGGGGGTAATCGCTCTTGCTTTAACCTCCCTGGATCTGGATTGTGATCTAGGGTGGAAGTTGTGGGTGGGTTTACAGCTTGCCAGAAACGGAAGTTGCCCCCCACACGTTCGGGACGAAAATTCCTCTAGCTGGCCTTAAAGCCATAGTGTGGCAACAAGCCCAAAAGTCAAGCAATTAAGTGGCAACATGCCAAGGCAAAGGAAACAGAAAAATGCAACCCTAGACTCCTATTTTGGGGGCATAGAGCGGGAAAAGGACTGTGAGGTCAGAAGTCCTGCTCCAAAAGCCCCAGGGGAAAACATGAGCGGGTTGCAGGCCATAGAGGACCTTAAGAAGGACTTTAAAAATCAAATAAGAGAAGTGGAGGAAAAATTGGAAAGAGAAATGAGAAGGATGCAGGAAAAGTATGAAATGAGGGTCAACAGCCTGACTGAGGAAAACAACACCTTAAAAAATAGACTAACTCAAATGGCAAAGGAGGCCCAAAAGGGCAATGAGGAGAAGGATGCCTTAAAAAGTCGAATTTGCCAGATGGAAAAAGAATCTCAAAAGTTCACTGAGGAGATTCATTCCTTCAGAGTTAGACTGGAGCAAATGGAAGCTAGTGACTTTATGAGAAATCAAGATGCTGTTAAGCAGATCCAAACAACGAAAGATTAGAAGGCAATGTGAAATATCTCATGGGAAAAACCACTGACCTGGAGAATAGATCCAGGAGAGACAATTTAAAAATTATTGGACTACCTGAAAGCCATGATCAAAGAAAGAACCTAGAAATCACCCTTCAAGAAATTCTCAAGGAAAACTGCCCTGATGTTTTAGATCCAGAGGGCAAAATAGAGGCTGAAAGAATCCACCGATCACCTCCTGAAAAAGATCCCAAAAAGAAAACTCCCAGGAATATTATAGCCAGGTTCCAGAATCCCCAGATCAAGGAGAAAATACTACAAGCAGCCAGGAAGAAACAATTTCAATATTGTGGAAACACAATCAGAATAGCCCAGGACCTGGCAGCTTCTACACTGAGGGATCGAAGGGCATGGAATATGATATTCCAGAGGGCAAAAGAACTGGGAATGAACCCAAGGGTCACCTACCCAGCAAAACTGAGTATTTTGTTTCAGGGGAAAATATGGTCATTCAGTGGAATAGAGGACTTTCAAGCATTCTTGAGGAAAAAACCAGAATTGAATAGAAAATTTGACATCCAGACACAAGAAGGAAGAGATGCTGAGAAGGTAATCAGGGAAAAGAAATCAAAAGGAACTTATCAAAGTTGAACTATTTACATTCCTATATGGAAAAGCAATAACTGTGACTGATGATATCTTTCTCACTATGAAAATAATGGAAGAAGGGTGTGTGGTCATATGAATACATATGTGAATGTGTGTGTATATGGTTACAGTTATATATGGATAGAGGGCATAGGTTGAATTTGTTGGGAAGGGAGAATACTCAAGGGATGAAATTATGAGGTGAGAGAGGAAAGTGGCAAGAGGAGATGGGGAGAGACAGGGTAGGGTAAACTATCTCATGTAGGGGAAGTGGTTGCAAGGGAGGGGGAGAATAAGGAAGGCTAAAAAGGCAAAACCACATTCACATTGAATTTGGTTCAGGGAGAAAATGACATACATACTAAATGGGATATCTCGACCTGCAGCAGGATAGGGGGAAGGGGGATGAGAGGAGGGATGATGGAAGGGAGGGCATCCTTGGGGTGAGGGGAGGTTGGAAGTACCCACTATAGAAGAGGGACAGGATCATGTAGGGAATGGACCAGGTGGGGGGTGGGATGAGTGGGAGGGAATTATAAGCAGCCTTGTACAATATATCTACTATGATAATGTTTTGCATAGCTAGACATGTACAACATATACTGAATTACTTATCTCCCAAGAGGGAATGGGTGACAAGGGAGGAAGGAAATGGATCTGAAATTCGAGGTCGTAACATTAAATGTTTCAAATATATATAAATACTATTATTAATACTCTTTTGCCTATAATTGGGAGATAAGATGTGCAGGCATTGGGACACAAAGATTCATCTTCCTCTAATGGAAAAGTCCATGGGGGTATGGGAGAAGGTATGGGAGAGAGCAGATTGGAGGAAGCGATATCTTGTGGGACTGCTATTCAGGGAGGTTGGGTAGGGGAATAATGGGGGGAAAATGATTGTAACTCAAAATCTGGCGGAAATGAATGATGTAAAACAGAAGTTAATAAAGCATTTGTAAA
>WOXC01001476.1:15000-105087 GCA_011680675.1 Gymnobelideus leadbeateri | reverse complement strand
GCATAATAAGCACTTAATAAATGCTTGTTAACTTGACTTGACAAGTGCTAAACTAACATCCCCCAATTGATTTCAATTATTGATATTTATTTTGGAAGTAGAATGGGGAACACATTTAGAGATTGACACATCTTTGGAATATATGAAATTGTGGGTATTTAGCTTAATAAAATGCAAGGACAGGTATTGTAGGGCTAAGTTAGAGATTTCAAGAAAAAATATATTTCACAAAGATTTTAGAAGTTATATTCCCTCAATAAAATGAACCACAAAGAATGCCAAAGTATTATCTAACTAAAAATAAACTGCTCTAAGAAACTAAAAATCTTAATGGTCGGGTAGACTATAGACTTCTGAGTATGTTTATCTTACAATAATGGGAATCAAATATTTTCTTTGTTGAAAGATAAATGTACAATATTTAAGCATATACTTAAGTATCATCCTTAGCTCTACACTCTCACACTGAGATTGTGGGCCTGGGTAACTAGGAGGAGGCTGGTACCTTGGACAGTGACAGGCAAGCTCAGAAGACTGGAGGCTCTGGGTAGAAAGACTGAAATAATCTATTTTTCATCGTGTGTTCTCTACATGGATAACCTCCCCTGCTGAAGGTCTAAGAATGCTATATATCCCTTGTATGTATGGGAAGATCTTTTCTTATCCATTTATTTGCTATATGGTCTTAGTTTTTTTTTGTTTTGAGCTATGTCATTTGACTGGTGGCAAAAATAAACCCGCTAAGGGGAATTTATGAACTATGGCTTTGAATGAGTGCTGAAACCATACAGTACTTTGAACCTGGGATTGCTGTTCTCAGGCTCACTTTTGTGCTACACATTATAACAACAAAAATAACTGACATTTGTGTGGCATCCTATAGTTAACAAAGATAGATAGATATGCACTGTATATATTCATATATATACACATACATATGTATATACACACATACACATGCATATATATACATATTTTATATAGACTATATACACATCATTTCATTTTATTCTTACTCCATCCCTGTAAAAAAATCCTGCAGTTACTACTATCCCAATTTTACAAAGATAGCATGGCATAGTGGATAGAGAGTTGACTTCAAAGCCAAGAAGACCTGGGTTCAGGTCCTGACTCTTACCCATACTGGCAATGTGACCCCAGGCAAGTCAAGTAACCCTTTAATGCTCTAGACAACTCTTTAAGACTAAACTGCAGTTTAAGTGCTGGTCTGCATTGGTAGAGGGCACTTCCTCACCTAGGCTTTTCCCTATACTAATGAAATCACAGGTCCAGTTCTTAACCTCTATCCCTGTTTTACAGATGAAGGAACTGAGACTCAGTCAGAGGCAGTCTTCAAACTCAGGTTCCAGGCTCTTCTCACTCCACATGCAATACTCTTTCCACTCTCTAATATGAATAATGGGAAGAGACAGCTATCACATATTCCAGGAATTCACCATCTCGTTGGAAAGCCAAGACTAATTCACATGTCATTCATTCTATTACTACTCCAGTCTCACTGGTATAACAGAATTTGGCATCACACAATTTAGTACCTAATTATATACTGCATTATATTATTCAGTACTGATGAGTAGTACTATACATAAGCACCATGTTTGAGGCAGGAAGTGGGTCACTATTGACAAATAATTAAGTGCTTGACTATATGGAATGGATTAAGAACTTTAGAGAAGGGAATGATGAAGTAAGGGGTAGGGGAAGAGGAGGAAGAGAATAAACATTTATATGGTGCCTACCATGTACCAGGCACTAAGCTCTTTACCATTATTATCTCACTTGATCCTCACAATAATCCTGGAAGAGAGGTCCTATAATTATCCCCATTTTGCAACTGAGGAAACTGAGGCAAACAGGTTAAATGACTTTTCCAGGCTCACACAAATACTAAGTATCTGAGGTCAAATCTGAATTCAGCTCTTCCTGACTCCAGGCCCAACACTCTGTCTAGTACCCCATATAGCTGCCTTAGAAATGAGAGGTAAATGGGGTGGCTAGGTGGCACAGTGAATAGAGCACCGGCCCTAGAGTCAGGAGGACCTGAGTTCAAATCTGGCCTCACTTAACACTTACTAGCCCTGTGACCTTGGGCAAGTCACTTAATTCTAATTGCTCTGCCCTTCCCCTCCAAAAGAAAATGAGAGGTGAAGTAGTCACAGAAAGTTTCATGGAAGATAGTTGAATTGACATGAGCTCTAGGGACGGATAGAAAATGGAAAAGCTATAAAGGCCAAGGTGAGCATAAAATAAGATAAAAACTTCCCCACTGGAAACAGGATAGTATAATGCAGAGGTATCAGACTCCCAGCCAGCAAAACTCTCAAGTGTAGCTAAACCAGATTAAAATATAATTGAGAAATATTTACTAAAATAAAAATCAACACATATAATGTTAATTTGTGCTTTTTCTAAGTCAATATGAAGCCCATAGGATTCTATTTCTACTGGAGTTTGACACCACTGGTGTGGCAGATAGAGAACCAGCCTTGGTGTCAAGGACACCTATGTTGGTCCTCTTCAGAAAAAAAGGATGAACAATAACATCTTGTATAAAATTGGTTATTCACATGTTTTCTCCTTCATGAGAATGTAAGTTGCTTGAAGGGTAGAGACTGGTTTTCACTTTTTTAACCTCAGTACTTAACACATAACCTGGCTCATAGTAATAATTTAATAAATGCTTATTCACTAACTAGTGCAGAAACTGAGCTCCAGAGAGTTTAAATGAGTTGCCCAATGTCACAGTAAAGAACAGAGTCAGGATTTGAACCTTGAATCCTTTGACTCCATATTCAGCATCGTTTTCATGATACCTTATCACCTCTAAGGATCACTTTAATTAAAATATAAAAAGAGAAAAGGCTGGCTTTTAAAATTGATTTTGACAACAAACAAAATTGAAGGGTGCAAAAAATACAAAATTCTGCTGCATATTTGATGATAGCAAAAATCACTTAAGTCAGTCTTCAACAAAGGATCTTAAATAATCTTGCATAGTCCTAACATATACTTAAAATTCATTGCTAAATGTAATCACAGAGACAACTTTTCAATACTCTTTGATCATGAATATCCAATAAAGGATAAAATTGAGCATAGAAGTTACAAAATGAGGATAAAAAGGTATTTGCCACTATCATGGGTAGTGTTCTACACCCAGTCCCGGTGAAAGAAAGACTGCCTATTTATGCTGAAGTCCTTCAGATGCTCTTGCTTATGAATGATATTTTGCCAACTGTATCAAGTCCCAGACTTGATGTGGCTTTCTAGATGAGATCTGTAATTATTCAAGAGCAGTCAGCTGTCATATTAATATTTATAAGAAAAAATAAATGGATGAAAAACTCTTCTTGTCCAAATGGCAAATAGTTGGATGGAGAGTCCATTGTATTAATTCATAAGTACATAGAGGCGCTGGAGATGAAAAATTAGTTGAGTCTGGAATTGAATAGGAGTAAGAAAAAATTAGTGATAATTGCATTAATCCAAATGGTGTGGAGAAACTCTATGTAGCAAATACTAGAACACCACAATCTCTGAAAAATCAAAGTTGCAAATGATCCAAAGGACAACTGAGAGACATATATTACATATAATAAGGCTGCAAGATGTTTCCAAAAATGACTTAGGCCTAAGAAGTGGCATAAGAGATATTCCTGAGGAAATATGTGATCAGAAGAGGCAGACCAGTCATGTAGCAAGAGTGAGAAATGATAGCTGGTCAACCTGAGCATTGAACTTGTTGAAAGACCTATAGGAAAACCCTCCAGTAATGTGGTTGGATCCTCTCAGGGAGATCTAAAGAACATGAAAAAAAATCACACAGAATCAAAGGTTGGTAGTTTCAAATTTACACAGATGGAGGGAATACTCACCTTGACTGTATCCCAGATCTACTGAAGTTGAGAGGGGAAAGTCTGGGGTCAAGGAAAAAATTTGAGAAATATAATAATAATTCAGGGTGAGGGGCTGAAGTAGAGTGGTAGCAGTGTAAGGAGTGAGCAAGAAGCAGATCTGAGAGAAGTAGTAGAAGTAGAATGAACATGACTTTACCAATGATTGGTTGTCCAATAAAAGGAGGAAAATGGAAGAGCTAACAATGACTTGAAGGTTTTGAAACAGGGAGATGGGAAGTATTTTTAATATGACCTGTAACTATATCAGTGTAAAGAACTCTCACTGAGGAAGAGCTAAGGGGCACAGTGGATAAAGCACCAAACTTAATGCTTGGAAGATCTAAATTTCAAATCCTGACTTAGATACTTACTAGCTGACTGACCCTGAGTACTAGCGAGTTACTTACCCTCTCTCTTCCTCAGTTTTCTCGTCTGTAAAGTGGGGATAATAATAGCACCTATCTCATAGGGGTTGTGAGGATCAATAGAGATAATCTATGTTAAATATTTTGCAAGTATTAAAGCACTACATAAATTTTAGCTCTAAAGTGAAGAGGCTTGTTTGAAAAGATGCATATGAATAGGGCTATCTTACAAAATAGATATCCAGGGACATCAATCAGCACCACCAAATGATACTATCCCCTGCTCAAAAGAGTGACACATAGGCCATCTGTTGTGCCCATTGGTGGGCATGTGGCCATAGGTCATGATCATCATCAGGAAGGTGAGAGGTAGAGCCAAGGCCAGAGTCACAGGTATAATGGGTTTATAAAAGGTGACAATCAAGCAATCAGTTGTATGTTGGATAGAGAGCTGGACATGGAGTCAGAAAGACCTGAATTCAAGTCTTGCCATTGTCATTAGCTATGAAAAACAAATCCCCTCAGTCTCAATTTCCTCACTGTTGAAATGATAACAATAATAATATTATTATAAATTATTTATAATTATTATAATAATATAAAATAATAATAATAACACCCATTTCACAGTTTTTGTGAGGATCAAATGAGAAAATCTATGTAAAACACTCTGTAAACTATAAAAGTAGATACATGTTATATATGTTATATACATATATATTTATATTAGCAACTTATATTATTACCAATAAAATTTGGTACCCTCTCTGAGAAGTATAATATTGGAAATGTCTCTCATAGGTCAAGTAATGAGCTTGGGGGTCACACAGCCTATATGGAAAGAATGGAAAGAGCAGCAGTGGCATAATAGAAAGAAAGATGTTGGAAGGAGAGACAGAGTTGGGGATTAAGATGATAAGATCATAGATTTAAAATGGAAAGGAGTTTAGAGATCTGATACAACTACCTCGTTTAAAGGTGAGCAAATGGAGATGACGAGTTTAGTTTTGAACATGGTAAGTTTAAGGTATTAGTGATAAGAAGTTTGTCTATTACTCAGGTAAAGATAGATGTCCAACAAGCGATCAGAGTTGGGGGTGGCATTCAAGAGAGGCTTGAGTCATTTTCACAGAGAAGATAATGAGAGCAGATGAACTCACTGAAGAAGAAACTAGGGAGGAAAGAGAAGAGAGCTAAGGAGAAAGCTTGGAGTAACACTAACATTTAGGAAGCTAGAGGAGTACTGTGACCAGAGAACATATATGCAAAGATTTGTGTTGGCATATTTCAATTCTTCAAAGATTCATGATGCCACTTCTGTGGGTAGGTCTGTGCCTACCCTCTTTCTTCCTCAGTTTCCTGTGCAGATTATAACCGCTCCACATCTTAAGGAATGCATAGCTGTGGCCAAAAAAGTTAATCATGAGGTGTCAAACTTTCTGCTAACAAGTTTCTCCAGACTTAGATTGGCTGGCCCTGGGACAAAAGCAACATACTCAGAAAGACTCAGCAAAGTCTTTCTAAGCTTGACAGCAATAGTCAGAGCTCATATCCCATTGGCATAGTCTTTGAGAGCCTGGGGTCTCCCCTATGCCACAATGACACTTCAGAGGAGTACATTAATGGAGGATTCTGGTACATTAAATGTTATGGAAATTGGTATTTTCAGTAATAGAAGAGTCAGCCATTCAGTCTGCCACAGCTCTGAAGTAGCAACCATTTGACTTCACTTTTCATCAGAGTAATGACTCTACTCCTGCTGCCTGCATACAAATGACCTGAGTAGAGATAAATAGAGAAGATATGCAGGAAATAAAATGGATTTATTTTTACTTGGCCTTCTCTTAACAGCTGATTTTGACATAATCCCTTCAGACAATCTGACAAAGGATGGCATGAGCAAGAAATAGGGACAATTAAGAGTGCTCCAGGACATAAATGAGAATAACTTACACCAGGAGAAGAGCAGAAGAAAGCAGTACTACTCTGTGCTTCTAAAAAGGAAGACTAGACAGCACTCAAAAATGTCTGCATCCTTTCTTCCATTCACGTGAATTTTACATTAAGAATCCATTTAAAGATAAAAATTATTCATATCATGTTCAAGACCAAGTAGAAGACACAAAAACAATTCCCAAAATTGTAGTAAATTGGGGAGTCAAATTAGGATCCTCAATAAAAAATTTTCTTAATAGTGGATCTCATGAAAAGGAAAGCGCTAGACTATAATTCTCATGGGGACAGTAGAGGATATTGTTCATCAGAGGAAGTATTGAGTGACCATCATTTGCAACAGGTAGGAAGGTTGGGTTATTGATGTGAAGAGGACTAAAAAGAGTAACATAAATAATAATATTGTCATATTATGTTATATTGAATCATATCACATATTACTATTATCCATCTATACAATATAGATAAAATGTGAGAGAGTTGTGGGACCCAGATAGAATATTCTGGGTCTTGTGATACTTGGAACTATTACTGGAATGAATTAATTAATGGTTGAAATGCTGGTGACCATTTTTATGAGTAAAGGAAGAACTACTTCCCACTTGGAAATCAAAGCAAATTACACAATGAGGCACCTACCATCACTATGCTACAATAATTCCTGCCACAAATGGACCCTCCAAAAACGGTCACTTTTGCCCTAAAAGTAGAACACAGAGGGGTAAGTGATAAAGGTATAACTCTTATCCCACATATGAACTTTAGGGTTGAGAACAGTAAATACCTATGATGTTTTATTCATACTGTCTCAGAAGAATATTAATGTTTTAGGAAGCAATTTCCCAAATCATTATTCAGCTTTCCAAGATAAACTTAATAAAAGGCAAATCAGCAAGCTACCTTATCTTAATCAACTGCCTAGCACAATCCAAAGCAACCATTCAACACAACAGTAATGCAAGTCTACGTTTCAACTACTGATGCTAAAGAGGCCAGAGTTAATCAGTTTCTCTGAAGACCTACAACATCTTCTAGAAATAATACCAAAAAAGTCACATTCATCATAGGAGATTGGAATGCTAAAGAAGGAAATCAAAAGATAATTGGAATAAGAGACAAGTTTCGTCTCGGAGTGCAAAATGAAGTATGGCAGTGACTAATAGAGTTTTGTCGAGATAATTCACTGATCATAACACACATTCTTTTTCAACAATCAAAAAGGCAATTTTATGCATGGGCATCACTGGATAATCAATATCAAAATCAGACTAATTATATACTTTGCAGCCAAAGGTGGAAAAAGCTCTATAGGGTCAGTTAAGACAAGTCCCAGAGCTGATTGTGGATCAGAATATGGGCTTCTTGTTACAAAATTCTAAACTGAAGAAAGAAGGGCAAACCATCAGGCTATATAGGTATAACCTAAATAATATTCCTTATGAATATGAAGTGGAGGTGATGAACAGATTTAAGGGATTAGATCAGGTAGATAGAGTGCTTGAAGATGCATTATATCACTATATTGCACTATATTGCAAGAAGCAAGAAAAGCCTGAGAAGGTAAAAAGGGAAAAGAAATCAAAAGGAACTTATCAAAGTTGAACTATTTACATTCCTACATGGAAAAACAATAATTGTAACTTATGAAACTTTTCTCAGTATGAAAATGGTTGAAGAAGTGTATGTGGACATATGATTATATATGAATTTTGTATATATGTTTACAGGTATACATAGAGGGCACAGTACCATTTTAATAGGAAGGGATTATGCTTAAAGGGTGAAACTGAGAGGTGAGAGAGGAATATGGTGGAAGGAGATGAGGAGAGACAGAATGGGGTAAACTATCTCATATAGAAAAGGCAGGGGAATATGGTTGCAATGGAGGGGAAGAACAGGAAGGCAAAAAGGCAAAACCTTATTCTCATTGAATCTGGCTCAGGGAGAGAATGACATACATACTAAATAGGATATCTCACCCTACAGGAGAGTAGGGAGGAAGGGGATGAGAGGGGAGATGATGGAAGGGAGAGCAGGCTGGGGGGGAGGGAAGTTGGAAGCACCCACTTTTGAAAGGGGACAGGATTAAAGTAGCGAGTGGAACGAGTAGGAAGTGGGATAGGAGGGAGGGAAATATAGTCAGTCTTTTACAATATATCTACTATGGTACTGTTTTTCATAGTTACACATGTACAACATATACTGAATTGCTTTTCTCCCCAGTAAGGGTGAGTGACAAGGGAGGAAGGAAATGAATCTGGAATTGAAAGTTTTAAATTCAAATGTTTAAAAATACATAAATACTATTATTAATAATATTTCACATGTAATTGGGAAATAAGATATACAGGCATTGGGGCATAGTGATCTACCATGTCCTACTAGAAAAGTCGAAGGGGGTATGGGAGAAGATATGGAAGAGAGCAGATTGGAGGAGGGGATATCTGGTGGGACCACTATTTTGGGGTGGTGGGTAGGGGGAAAACGGGGAAAAAAACTGTAACTCAAAATCTGGCAGAAATGAATGATGTAAACCAGAAGTCAATAAAGCAAAAAAGATTCTGTAAGTTAGCCTTCAGCAATACGTGAACCAGAGGATTATCAGAAGAGTGAAGAGTATGCTGGTTTTCAAGGAGGCAGAGGAACTAGAGACCAAATTGCCAACGTTCACTGGATTATAGAAAAAGCAAGAGAGTTTCAGAAAAACATGGACTTCTGTTTCACAGACTACACTGCTGTCTTTTTGACTGTGTGGATCATAACAAAATGTGGCAAGTCCTCAAAGACATGGGAGTACCAGATCATCTTACTTGTCTCCTGAGGAACCTGTATTTGGGCCAAGAAGCAACAGCTAGAACAGAACATGGAAAAATTGATTGGTTTAAGATTCAAAAAGGAATATGACAAGGCTGTATATTTTCACCTTATTTATTTAGCTTATATGCAGAGCACATCATATGAAATCCCAGGCTGGGCAAATTGAGAGCTGAAATTAGGGTTGCTTGGAGAAATATCCACAACCTCACATATGCAGATAATACCACTCTGATGGCAGAAAGTGAAAAGGAATTAAGAAGCTTTTTGGTGAGGGTAAAAGAGAACAATGTAAAAGCTGGCTTGAAGCTTAAGATAAAAAAACTAAGATCCTGGCAACTGGTCTCTTTACTTACTGGTGTATGTACATACACATATACGTGTGTGTGTGTGTGTATGTGTGTGTGTGTGTATGTGTATGTGAGTGTGTGTGTGTGTTTCTATACATGTCTCAGCGATTAGAATGTAAGTTCCTTGAAATTAAACAGGGAATATGTTGCTTTTTCTTTGTATCCCCAACATTAAGCATAATGCCTGGCACATAGTAAATGACTAATAATGCTTGTTGATTGATCGCTTAACCAAATCATTTGTATTCCTTATCCAGACTGAGATTTATATTACTAAGATTCAAGGAGATTTTATATTATTAATTAAAGTCCTGTGTGAAAATGTGTCCCCGTGCTCTGGTCTATTTAAAGTACTAGAAGCATATGGCATAACTGTTGTTTGGCATTACATATTTGAAGTAAAGATCCTTTGAATACTTTAATCCTTTTTTGCTAACTCTAAAATTAGGTAGAACACCACCATTTTTAACTTGGCTTCCATGACCCCTTCAGTTGGGTATTATTTTTATCCTCCCTAGAAGCCAAGTCACAATATTAGATGCAATTCAAACTAAGCCCAATTTTACACTCCTACTCTTAGTTACAAGAATAGCCTTTAAAGTCAGTATTTTTGCCTTGTATGTACATACAATTAGCCAAAAAGCATATATTATGCACACATGTGCACACACATACACAAACTTACTTGGAAAATTCAGGATCTAAGTTAGGGATAGGCAAACTATAGCCTGCAGGCCAAATCTAGCACACCACCTGTTTTTATATAAGGGAAAAGCTAAGAATGGGGTCTCTCAGCTCATTAGCAATACAAAAACAGGTGGTGGGCCAGATTTGGCTTGCAGGTTCTAGTTAAGTGACCCCTCATATAGGTTGAAAAACAATAGATGACTGTTTTCCCTGGTGATTTCTGTTGTATCTTTTCTGTACCATAATGACCACTTATTGTTTTTGTTTTGTTTTGTTTGTTTGTTTGTTTTTGTTTTTTAAAGCAATTGGGGTTAAGTAACTTGCTCAAGGTTACACGGCTAGTCTTTATTTATGTGCGGGTGCTCGTTTTCTGAGGCCGGTTTCGATACTGGGCCATCCCAACTCCGAGGCTGGTGCTTTTACTCACTGTGCCACCTAGCCACCCCATGACCTCTTATTGTTTAAAAAACATTCAATACTCTACGAAAAATTTAAAAAGAAATCCAGAGACTCCCTAAGGATTAGGCCTAGACGTTCTACACCAAATGGTAAGAATATATACATATATATATATATATATTTAGTAAGTTTATTAGATTTACAGTTTCTTTTCCACTATAACTTTTAAAAAACTATCATTTCATAATGATAAAATCTTAAGAGAAAAATTTTGTTCCAATCAAAAACATTTTTTAAAGACATCAAAAGGAAGCCAAATTTTTTCAAACTAGATTCCAAGTGCCACAGTGCATTATACATAGTAACTGGGTCTAAGTTGCATCACCATCCTTCCCTCCAGTTGAATGTAAGGTCATTCCATTTTCCTTGTCTCTCCAGTGTCTATCATAATGTCATAAACATTAGACACTTGTGTGTTTTTTTTCAATTTCATTGAATTAATAATCATTTACCATGGAACTTAGATATTGTTCAAAGAATTATACTGACTTCAATAGATAACTGGAATATTAAGACCACAAGCTTTCAGAGGTTTTATCACAGTGTTAGAAAGATAGAATAAATAGACCTGTGTCTTGTCATATATACTAGCAGCCAAGAACATTCTGTTGTTCAGTCATTCGGTTGTGCCTGACTCTTCATGACCCTGTAGATCATACTGTCCATGAGGTTTTCTTGGAAAAGATACTAGAGTGGTTTGCCATTTTCTTCTCCTTTCAATTAAGGCAAACAGAGGTTAAGTGACTTGTCCAAGGTCACACAGCTAGTAAGTGTCTGAAGTCAAATTTGAACTCAGGTCTTCCTGACTCCAGGCCTGATGCTGTATCCACTGCAACACTTATCCACCCTGTACATTATTATAGACATTGTTTATATTCAGTTCAATTCTCATAGACATTGAGTCACTTGCCCAAGATCACACAGGTAACAAGTGACAAAGGTAAATGTTGAACCCAGTCCTCCCAATTCTAAAGCTAAGACTATTTTCACTGTAGTACATGGGTACAAGTTACACATGAAAGAGCCACCATGTCAGTATCACAGACTAAAATTTTATTTAAACTCTTGACAATGACAGACCACACCCAAGTTATACTCTCAATATATTCTATGGATGACTTCAGATAAATGAGTTTGTATAGTCATTAGATTGTACTGTTTGTAAACAAAAGAAATATTTCTTTGAAGACTAAAAAATAATTTATGCTTAGACTATTTTAATGAAATTTTTCCTCTAAATCCATTTCTTTGTATGCTCTCTATAGACCTCTCTTTGGCTAGTAACATTCATATATATGGGATTGTCACCAACAACTTTATTTTCAGTTGACTTAAACTTTCACTCTGGAATTCATGAAAAGACTCTATAAAAACCATCCCCATAAACACAGATGCTACTAGGAAGCCAGACAAGATTCCATTGGATGTGTATATATTTGTACAAGATTCCAATCGATGTGTCCATTGATTTATAAAATAAATTCTTTAAATCACAGTGTGCATATACACAGAGAGATGTGTACACACATGTAGATACATATATTAATGGTAGGTCTTGGGACCTCTCTGCTACTTCCCCTATCAAAATTAATGACATCTCCAAAGGAGATGCCTACTGGACAACTTAGAGAAACAACAGCTTTCACAACCCATCCCTAGGAGAATTCAAATAAGCTTACCCATCAACTCAGCAATACCACTACTAGGTATGTTTCCAAAGATGATTTGAGGAAAAGGAAAAGAACTTATGTGTCCTTGCTTTGTGGTGACAAAGAACTGGAAATTACAGGGATGTCCACCAGTTGGAGAATGACTGAACAAGTAGTGGTATATGATTATGATGAAATCCTACTGTGCTATAAGAAATGATGACCTCAATGATCTTAGACAAACATGGAAAGACTTGCACACAATAATAAGCAAAATGAGCAGAACCAAGAGAACACTGTATACAGTAACAACAATATTGTTTTAAGAATGACTGAGCAAATAACTCATTCTGACTATTATAAATACACAAATTAACTGCAAAGGACATATGAAGAAAGATATTATCTGTATCCAGAGGAAAAACTGATAAATATAAGTATGTATAGAATAATTTTACATATATATACCTATTTGTGTCTACTGGGAGCCATCTCCAGGGTGGGAGGGGGAGGAAAAAAGGAGAAAAAAAGAAATTTATTATATATAAATTATGAATTTATTATATATGTAAATGGCATAGCAAGTTGTAAATAACAGAGTATCATTTTCATGTGCAATTTTTTTATTATACCATCTTATGGAAGTTCTTGTTTTATCCTATAATTTTTTTAAAAGCTTACCCAGTTACATAAGGGTCTTTAGTATGTGGAAAAGAACTAGGTACTTCTGAACAAGCAAGAAGTATTGTCTTTGGTGAGGTATTAAATTGTCTTTATAGGTATTAAAGAAGAAAAAAAGCATCAATATTTGTAATTACCCTATTTGAACTTAGAATTTGGTGGTGAAGATACCCAAAACTAGAAAGCAGCCTGCCCCTCCTCCCTTGGCAAGCTTTTGTAAAGCTAGAGCTTAGCAGAAGTAGTGGCCAAGGAGGATATCTTCAGCAAGAGGATACCCCCAGTTTTGTCATTGCGTCACTACACTTGCAATACAAGGAAAAAGGAAGAGCCAAGTATGATTGCACATACCTGTGATCCCATCTTGAAGGAGGCTGAGGCTGATGGATGTCTTGAGCTTAGGAGTTCTGAGCTTCAGTGGCCTATGCTAAATTTGACATCAATTTGGTAAACCCCCAGGAGTGGTGGGCCATTAGGTTGCCTAAGGAAGGGTAAAAATTGGTGCAGGTCGAACATGCAGGGAGTTCTCCCTGCACTTCCAGACTGAGTGAGACAGGGAAATCCAGTCTTTAAACAAACAAAGAATATTGAAAGGAAAACTATCTCCTCCCATACATGGAAAACTTTGAAGGCTATTCCCTTCGTGATGATGAAAACTATCCAATTAAATGCCTCGGCAGAGGATTTTTACATTTTCCTGAGAGTATTATCTAGTGACCCCCTACACACACACACACACACACACACACACACACACACACACACACACACACATTTTGAGCTAAGAATTGTAGGATGAGCCCCTCTGAAAAACATCTGCTGTGAGTACCAACAAAGAGGAATCTTACATACTAAGAATCTAGCAGACTGATAATCTACATAGACCTTAAGGAGAAGTTTGCTCATTGGAGGCTGTTTTCTAAGGCTTTTCATAAATGATCATATAAATTAGAGCTAGAAGGTCAGCAGATGAGAAAACTGAGGAATAAGAAAATGAAATTACTTCTCCATGGTCATCCACAGTAAGAACTTACATAATAGGTAGAGGACAGATTCTAATTCAGTTTCTCTGATTTCAAATCTAGTGCAATTACTACCCATAGCTGCCTCTCTTTGGAAATCTACCTTGATTTTTATTTTGCAATGCAATTCTACTTCTTTACTTCTGTGAAAAATGCAGAGGTGAAAAGAGAATAACTGTTAATTTGCAGGGTATTATAGATAGTGATTTTCCAAGAGGGAGGGAAGGTTGGAAGGGGGTGGGGGAAGTGCTCCAAGATAGAGTAGTATCCACCAAAACGAACTTGAGACTTTTATACTGTGAAAGCCTTTTTCATGAAACTTACTTTTCCCCACTGCTACCTGCTAGTTTGTACCCAGTCTGACTTTTACTCCTGGAAAGGCATTCCTTCCTCTCCATTCTGCCTCTTTGAAGCCTTATGGTCTTTCTGGATTCAACTCAACACATTCCCCCCACAAGACCTTTCCTGATGTCCCAACTTAACATTCTCTCCTGCCACCAAAATTACCTGATAAGAATGTATGGTCCATTAGGCCAAGGATTATTCTTAGGTCCCTTTTTTCTTTCCATCCCCATTGCCTATCACAGTGTCCGGAATGCAGTAAGATATATAATAAGTGATTGGTAAGCTGAATTGTATACATATAGACATATAAAGTCATTCCACTTACCAACAGTTATGTCATATAAAATTCAATTCAACAAAAATTTGAGTGTCTACTGGGTGCAAGGTATTGTATTGCAATAAAGTCTAATGACTATCCAGAAAAAAGAACGAGCACTAAAAATCAAGTAGGGGTTTGCCTCCAACAAGAGTATAACCTTCAATGGATAACCTAAAATATCATCAACCAGAAAAAAATATTTACTATTAATTCCAATGGGCAACTACAGTATGAAGAAATACAGCTCTAGAAATGAGAATCACACCATAGTTATGGTTCTTTTTGAAATTTTCTTACCTTATCCTGATTAGTTTAGAACAAAATATCCACTGGGTCTTAGACCTATAGGGCCACACATTTTCATTTAGACTCTGGTGACATTTTTCCCAAAAGAAAATTCTCTGGCCTCTTTCTCTTCCGAGTTGACCTCTATAATGCTGAGAGAATTAATTTTCATGTTAATAATGCTAACTTCTTCATTACCTCATTCAAAACCCTCCAGAAAGCTCCCTATTGGCCTTCAGCAAAGTTAACTGCTGATTATGGGCTTGAATTCTCTTCATCTGCTGATAACAACATTTTGGCCCTATCTCCCATCATGCCCCAGTTTGTATTCCCAAGTCAATCAAGCCAAACTATTCAACTTCCTACAAGAATAGAATGCCTAGCTCCCTGACTTACAGAAGAATACAGGCCAGAATAACTAGCTTTATCTATTTTCTAACCAGATGAGGGGTAAAAGTACTCTAGACTGAGGCCATATCATCTTCTTTCTGAACCTAAAGGGAATCCAAGTGGTATAATGAAAAGTGTTGGGTTTGTACTCAGAAGACTTGTATTCAAATTCTAACCTTACCATTAGCTACCTTATAACATTGGACAAGTTATTTAATTTCTTTAGGACTCAGTTTGCTCATCTTTAAAATTAGGGGTAGATTTGATGGAATAACCTTCCCTCAGCTCTAAATCAATGACCCTCATACAGATCCCAAACTAAACTTTTATTCCTTGAATTCTCTAAACTAGGGTTGACTTGAAACCAATCCACACCTGCCAGTAACTTTCCAGGCCTCCAGAGCCATGTTATTCAAAGGATTATAGATTTAGAGATGAAAGGAACCTTAGAGGTCCAATTCATACTCATTTCATACATAAGAAGACCAGCAAAATTTTGTGTTGAGCGAAATATACATAAAAAGGGGAGAGGGGAGTATTACTAATACTATGAATAATAAAGGCAGAAATAGAGGGAAGGAAGCTCAGTTCAGCCTCCACTGAGCCTATATGGGAAGCAAGGGAATAGAGTTCCCAAAATGGACTTTGGGGACCCAGAATCAAATTAAGAGATTTAACAAGAATGAAAGAGAATTTTTCTAAATCCAAGCTGGATAGTTCTCTGGAGTCAAGGATCTCAAGTCAGACTAAGACAGCCCCCAAACTCCCAAAAATAAAATAGGATTAATTTTAGCTGGGAGATTTTCTGCAGCTTTTTGTTAGATGCCCAACTAGGGGTTCAAAGAGCATCAGCTTGCCCTTGCCAAGGAGACTTTACATAGCCATTAACACCTTGGCAGATGAGAGCAGAGAGTAGCACAAAGTCCTGAAAAGCTGAAAACTCTCTCTTCACATTATTTTGATTTTTTTTTAAGTTTGTAATTTTGTAGACTCCCAAGATTTTTTTTCTAAGACCTTTGAACTAAATTTTTTAAAAACAAAATTTAGGATAGGCAATATGTCCTAACAACAGACCTCATAAATCCTAGTGTAGTCAAGTGACCTTAGATAAATTCCTTAGCCCATGTTTAATGTACTTTATCATCATCTTAAAAAAAATAAGAAAAAGAAGAACATAATTATACTTCTCCCAAACTATTTCAAGGAAATTGGTTATTTAGTAGCATTTTAGTGACCCCCAAATATCAATGTATCTAGTAAAAGACATTACTTTTTACTTTGGGGGTAAAAGAGATAGGAACTGATTTACTTTTTATTCTGAATTTAACAACAACAAAATAAAAGTAGTATTTCCATGTATAAAGTAGAACAGAAAAACTGATTATGCATGAAACTGAAAGTCTCTGTTATTTATAGCTTGCTTTTCAGTTTAATAACTTCTCTGATATAATTTTCAAAGTTGTCATATTTATATTTCCTTCTGAACTACCTTCACTTCTATTGACCTTTTATTTTTCAATTAGTATTTAATTTCTGTTCCTCAAACCTCATTTTAAAAAAAGAAAGAAAAAACCTAGACCCTTATGAAAATATGCATAATCAAGTAAAACAAATTCCCACATTGTCCATGTCCAAATATTTCATTCTCATCATGAATCTATCGTTTCTGTCAGGAGGTACATTGCATGTCTCATCATCAAAATGACATTTTCTTCTCTCTTTTTCTTTGTCCTTTTTGAAACTTCATTGCCAGTACCCTTCCAAATCTTACCAACTCTCAATCTGGAGGGGAAAAAAGCAAGGGAAAAAACCCCTTGTAGCAGTTCTGCATAGTCAATCTAAAAAAACCTCTCACATCAACCATGTTCAAAAGTGTGTGTGTGTGTGTGTGTGTGTGTGTGTGTGTGTGTGTGTGTGTGTGTGTAAAATTCTGGGTGCCCTCATTTCTTAAAGTATTTGTTTGTACAGGAAACAAAACAGCATATTCTGTTAGGCCCACAAAGTCTCTTGTCTAGAGCATATTGCACAAATATCTAACCAGAGGTGAGAAACCTGTGGCTTTGAGGCCACATGTGGCCCTCTAGGTCCTCAAGTGTGGCCCTTTGACTGAGTCCAAGTTTTACAGAACAAATCCTTTTATTAAGGGAATTTGTTCTGTGAAGTTGGGATTCAAATGTCAAGGAAAGGATTTTTGGATTCAAACTTCAAGGCCACATGTGGCCTCAAGGGCTGCAGGTTCCCCACCCCTGAAGCAGTCCAAGCATTCCTTTCCCCAGTCTCATTTTATAATTGTATGGATGTTAAAAAAAAAATCCAATTTCTCAGCTAAGGAGCAGGAACCAAAGTCCCTGTATTTCCACTGTGCTTCACACATACTGTGCCTCTCACAAGCTTTCTTGGCACCTCACTTAACAATGTGACACCAACCTACCAATATATTTTAAATGATCAAAGATGAGGCTTCCAGCAGTTTTAACAACTCAGTTGATGCTACTAATCTTGCAAAATCCTAGGCAGCATGCAAATATACAAGCTACTAACAAGGAAAAACTCAAATACTGGTAGAAACTAATCTGTGCAATGAAGTTTGAACTTGAACCCAGGGTCTTAGAAGCAAGAGGTCAGCAATGTATGGCTTATGTAAGGGCCACCAGTTAGGGACCATCTGTTTATCTGACAGCTTTCTAATTAGTTCCCAGCTTGCACTACTTATTCCTTCTTCCTCAAATATTCAAGGTGATTGCATCATTATAGCCCAAGGTTCTATTTAAAAAGCAAAATAAAAATCTGCCTAGCATTCCTACAGCACAGATAAAGTTAGTAATAAAGCAAAAAAAATTCTTCATGGGAACTCCATTCTCATTAATTAATACTATGGTTGAGTTTGATCATTTTTTGCTCATAGCTTTTCCTCTATTCTTCAAAGTATCTCACTAATACATAGCCATCTCTAAATTAATTTATCAGTTTCCAACCATAAATAAAAGCAATCATAAAAATGTAAGGTGTATAGTATTGTGTTGTAATGGTACCATCACCTTTGAAATAAGTTGCAAAAGATACATAAAAAAGGGAAGAATTTAAATATAAATGTACAATTCCCTACTCATTAGAAATGTGCCATCACCTTCTAAAGTTACACTTACGGTAGTTAATTTGCAGGCCTAGAGGCAACTAAATAGTTCAGTGAATAAAGTGGCTGGGCCTGGAGTCAAGAAGACCTAAGTTTGAATCCAGTCTCAGATCCTTACTGGTTGTGTGACCATCGGCAAGTCACTTCCTCAGCCTCAGTTTCCTAATATGTAAAATGGTACTAATAATAGAACCTACCATCCCAGGGTTGTTGTGAGCTAATATTTATAAAGCTTTTAGCACAGTGCCTGGCATATAGTAGGTACTTAATAAATGCTTATTTTCTTCCTAGATACTCCTTTGCAAGTGAAGACCACTGCCCATCACAACAAAGGCCACTGGATAGTTACTGGTATTTAGCTTTCTTCCAAGCTTGACTATAATGTTTGCTTCATTTGCACAGAACTGGCATAAGACTTATTTTAATTCTTCCTCCTGAAGGAAGGTTAATCATAATCCTGCAGCAATATGGAAGCCTATGGATTTTTCCAATATTTGAAGGCAGATTGAGAAAGTATGGAATGTTATGTCAGCAGCTGTGCACATCACCAGTGCATTCTTATATTGTCTGTTGTCCCTGGTACCCACCTAAGCAATTAATATTCCTTTGCTAGTTCTTTTAAATCTTCCTTTCCTGCCCTCTCTTTCTCACCTTTTCCAAACTTCCTGGTGAGCCTGAAGGCAAATGATGGTGCCACTGGAAGAAGCACCAGGAGAGGTCCCCTTGGTTCCAAACTTCACCATCTCTTTCCCCTCCAAATTCTAGTTGACCCAAATGAGAAAGAAGGCAATTTAAATATGGCATCAAGATGCCTTTTCCTAAAAAGACTGAGTTGTAACTTTCAATCTTTTCTGGCCTGTATACTTTGTTTTTTAAATAAATTCTGTGTCTATATGCATTTGTGTGTGAGGGTACCCTCACACAGAGTCACTTTAGATGATCCTTCTCTTAGAACAATAGTTTAAAATATAATCAGAGTTTTCACTCAATTGTTAGCTATTCCACAAGAGAAACAATTTAGTCCCTATAAAGACTAAGAGAAATAATCTAGTCCCTATGAGGATCAAACAGAAAAAACTAATAGTGAAAACAACAAAATTTTGTTTCTTATCCATTCCCTTGGAAGCTCCTGTGTCTTTGACATATAATAATAACTCATTTATCTTGTACTACTGGAATTAAGCTACTCCACAGGAATGAATTTTTCTGTTAACAAGCACCAAAACTCTTTCTTATTTTGTACAGTTTTGGATGCAAGTCTTGCTCAGATATATTAGGATTGTATTTTTAAAGCCATGAAAAATACAGAGGTCATCTAGTACAACAGATGTTAATCAGAATGTGCTGAATATAATTTAAACTCTCCTTGAACACAGAATCTCAGAGCTGGAAGAAACTTTAAAGATCATTTAATCCAACCTATAAACAAATCCATCAATCAATCAGCGAGTATTTATTAAGCATTTATTATATATGAGGCAAGATGCCTCATATATAATATGCTGGGAATGCAAATAAGAAAAGTAAAACAGTTCCTACTCATGAGGAATCCTACCATCTGGTGAGGACGACAAATACATATTCTAATTATCAACAGAATAAATGTAAATAAGCAAAATAATCAAATACAACATTCCCAACAAGTGGTCAGCTTGGGTAGACATCCCTACTCCTTGCCTCTTGCCAACCCTGAAAATAAATGACCAGAAAGTCACTATGAACTCTAAAAATACCAAAGAGCTAACACAGGTTATCACAACCACAGTTAACTCTAAGAAATAAAATCAGGGCGGCTAGGTGGCGCAGTGAATAGAGCACCGGCCCTGGAGTCAGGAGGACCTGAGTTCAAATCCGGCCTCAGATGCTTGACACACTTACTAGCTGTGTGACTTTGGGCAAGTCACTTAACCCCGATTGCCCTCCAAAAAGAAAAAAAAAATCAAATGAAATAAAAACAAATTGTGAACAATGGTCATAAGCAAAAGGCCTTCTATATTCCATTTAAGGAGGGAAATAGATATATGTACCTCCTCTAGGAGGAGACCCACTTTAGTGTGGGCAAATCCCAATACATATACCAATGACTATTTGGTGAGACAAGTCTAATTCATAGCAGGGCTTCATGACCAGAACATGTGTCCTTGCATGTGGTTATCTGAGCTCAGGGACCATCTGGGGTTGGTAAGAAACAAGTCTAGGATTCTGCTGCAGCAGAGTTCATCCAGAGGGTGAACGCAAAAGATTGTTGTTACACCAAGCTCAGGGCACAGCTTGCTTGCTGGGCCTAAGCTCTGGAAAACACAGCAACTGCTAAAAGTAATAAGTAATAAATAAAAATAAATAAATAAATAAAAAGTAATAAGAGGATTAAATATAAATAAGAGTAATAAAAGGAAAGGGATTGTCCTGGCATGGGGATCCTGATACTCTATATGGAAATATATGTCCGGTCAGTAAGAGACTGGTGACTTGTTAAGTCTTAGGACATCTGCCATATCTGACAGGCTGGCAACTTCACATGGCTGTGACTTTTATGGCTTTCGGTGGCTAGGGAAGCAGTCAATAAAATATAGCCAGAGTCTAAGAAAAAGCTTACATCAAAGGAGGAACAGTGTAAGCCTTAGCCCCACAGCCAATTAAGTTCCAAAGACAGCTTTTTCTCTTTTTTTGGGGGGAAAAACTAGCCTAATTCATGGAAAGAGGAGAAGGTAGAATCCCAGTAGATAGTGTTCTTATCATACCTGGAGTCTGTGAACTTGAAAGGAAAACAATTATGTCTTTTTTGCTAGCTTCTAACTGAATTTTAGTATTCCCCTCAATTATTTTGAAATATCGTTATGAGTTCATAGGTTTCAACAGTCTGCTCCATGAGAAAAAAAAGGTTAAAAACCCCTGACCTAAAGAATTTGCTTCATAAAGCTCACATTATTTGTATAATCAGGGTATAAACCACAATCCCATTTATAATTCCTACTCCAGCCACTAAATCAGGGCTACATTTCTCCATTTTCCTGCTTAGACACAACTACCCAAAAGCTTAATGTCATTTCAGCATTTTCTGCAGATGCTTAGCACCATGGAACAGCATTTGAATCAATCATTCATTTTAAAAAGCTCTACAGTTACAAATCCTTTCACAGTAATCTTCTTGGGAATAAAATGGGGCAATGATACTAATTACTATTCTGAAATCAATAAGCTCTTAAAGAGATGATGATGGAAACAGCTGAACAAGTTTCAACCTCAAACAATAAAATTTCTCCTGAAGTGAAAATGAGTATTGTTCCTATTGGACTCCATAACTGAGTCCATTTTCTCAAAATACAATCTAATATCATTTAGACAGCAACCACATACTTTAATCTAATTTGCCTGGAACATAAAGTGTATGAGGAAAAGGGGTCTGAAACAAGTATAGAAAGGGAAACAGCCAGACTATGGGGGGCCTTCACTACCAAACTGGAGAGTTTGTTGGTGGTTTTGGTTTGGTTTGTTTTTTTTAATTGACAAGATAAAATAAAAAATTCCCCTGAAAGCAACATTTCTGTTTGACCACTAGTATACAACACACCATAACCTATCAGTAACTCAGCTATAAAATGTGCGAAGTGTTGAGGTCCAGCATCACAAAAATCTTATGTTGGAAGAGAACCTCCAGATAAAATAATGAACTAAGTTACTATTAATTAAAAGGTATTGGAGAAGACAGATCACAGCGTATAAAAGAGAAGGGATAAGCAGATCTAAATCATTAAGTGTCTTCATGGACAGCACCTTAGAGTTGAAAGGGGCTTTATTAGTCCCTTTTAGTTCTTATCAAGGCATAAAGGAAGGCATAAAATTTTCAGTACCTGTTTTATACATAGTAGGTACTTAAGAAATGATTAGATGGACAGATAAATGTCAGGAAGGAGGTTATAAACTTAGGAGGAAGGAAAGAAGAGAGGGAGAAAAGGAAATAACATCTGACATTATCAAAAGAAAGTATTAGACCAGGGATATGCTGGAGCCAGCTTAAACCAGCTCATGAGAGTCAATTGTTAAATTTTCAATGTGAGAGTTAAATTTTCAATGTGAACATTATGTATATTTCAGAAATCAGCTAACACTACAAATCAGGGTTTGATTTATTGGGATTTTTTTAATTATCTAGACTTAAAATTATGATAGAAAAATATTAATAGATTAAACTTTACAATGTCCAGTAAACTTTATTTTTTGAAAGCTGGTTGTTGGGATAGCTAGGTGGTGCAGTGAATAGAGCACCGGCCTGGAGTCAGGAGGACTTGAGTTCAAATCTGGCCTCAGATACTTGACACACACAAACATACACAAAAACTAACTGTGTCACCTTGGGCAAGTCACTTAACCCCAATTGCCCTACCTTCCCCCATCCAAATAAAAAGCAAAAAGAAAGCTGGTTGTTAAGCTTTTATCAGCATACCAATGTATTAAACAATGTAGAAATAATACTTCATGAGACTGAAATAAACAAAAGGCAGCAAGGCAATTCCTCTCAACTTCTGACAAACTCTTTTCATTAAATCTTCCTTTACAAATTTAACTAAAAAAATAAACACCACTTTGTTATTCTACAACTATTACCCTTCAGAATTTGGAAAAGCACAGTCTCTGAACCATGTAACCATTTTTTCTGGTTAGTTCAGCTGACACTTGTATATGTATTCTGGACAAAACCATCATAGTAACCCTGGCACACTTATCTAACCCATCCTCATCTCGTTTTTAATAATTCTTTTACTTTTGTAGACCAACTTTTTTCAGTAAACCATAAATAATATAAGCTTATATAATATATAGATTACATATATAACACATGTGGATTATTATATTTTATATGTATTATTTGTATTATGTACATAATACAATAATAATAATACATAAAATATTTTTGTTCAGTCATTTCAATCGTGTCTGACTCTTCATGACCCCATTTGAATTGTCCTTGGCAAAGATAATGGAGTGGTTTGCCATTTCTTTCTCCAGCTCATTTTACAGATGAGGAAACTGAGGCAAACAGAAGTTAAGTGATTTGCCCAGGAACA
The DNA here is from genome assembly GCA_011680675.1 of Gymnobelideus leadbeateri. Lineage (NCBI taxonomy): Eukaryota > Metazoa > Chordata > Mammalia > Diprotodontia > Petauridae > Gymnobelideus > Gymnobelideus leadbeateri. The sequence continues at coordinate 81,655 of WOXC01001476.1, read as the reverse complement.
CAAAGCTAGTAAGTGTCTGAGGCCAGATTTGAACTTAAGAAGAAGAGTTTTCCTGACTCCCAGCCAGAACTCTTCCCCAATGTAACATCTCATTGCTTTACTAAGAAATAGCAAAGTTGAATGACTTACATTTTACTGGTTTCCTCTGACCACTATAAAGAGAAAGGCAGTCACAACATCCTGATATGTATGGCAAAACACTGTGCTGAATGACTAACAAAAACAAAAATAAAAAATAAATCAATAAAATCCTAATTATCTTCTTCCTAAAAAGGCTAAAATAACTTCAGGATAGAACCGAACAAAAGGGAACAGTAAAAATCCACAGGTCTGTAGCAGGGAGTAACATCTTACTTAAAACTAAGCAGACCTCAGAGGTCACAATCATTTGACCAGAGATATCTTCAAGTCACTTTATTCCTCTTAAGACAAGGGTACAAGCTTAGAGAGCACAGCTGGTCTCCTGGCATAAAAACAATACTCACTTGGTCTAGACTAGGGGTGGGGAACCTCAAGGCCACAGCTTCTCCACCCCTGGGCTAGATAAAGCAAGATGAAATTGGGGTCTCTTTTACATGTCAGAAGACCACAGAGGCAGACAGAGCAAGCTGCTGAATAATTTTAGACAAAGTGGATCAGTTTCCATGAGGGAGTAGGGGAGACCATGTGGTGAAGAACTATTTTCTTCAACGGCACTGCGAAGTATCTATGCAAACCATAAGACTACTTTCTGTATCTGAGTCATACTTGCAGAAATAGAAAATGGTCACCATACATGATTTTTTTTAAACACGAAGGGGGAAAGGGGTAAGGAATCTAGATACCAGTAAAAAGAGAGATATCTTAAGATAATAAATCTTTAAATAGACTTATTACTTCATATCCTTCCTTCTTGAGCTCTCTGAGTTTAGATAAACTAATGCTTGGATGATAAACATGAAGTCCATTTGTGGGCCCAGACTTAAAGTCTTTCCCAGTTGAGTAGGATCTATCAAACTTCTGCTCTACTGGACTTGCCCTTGGGAACCAACTCACCTCCATTCCACGATGAGGCCACTGAAAGATGATGTGGGTGAAGGAGCATGAAGCCCAGCCTACACTCCCAAATAGCACTGAATTGGGTTACTTAGCATGTAAGGTGGCATATAAAGAGCAACAAAGAACAAAGAGAGGAAATTCATAATTGGAGGGCAGGATTTCCCACATTGCATATGCAAATTAATGGGCATTTTAGTCGTTCCCAGGAGCCCCCATGCTGAGCAGTTTATATTTTCTGTGGTTGAAATATATCTCCTGTCTGGGTCAGAGAAGCAGAAAATCCCAGATATTCACATGTAACAGCAAAAACCTCTCAAGGAAAAGCAGGGAATTTAGGAAATATTCAGAACTGGGTGTTATGTCTTATTAGACATGCACATGTATGGGTATTACATGAGTATTATGCATGTGCATGCTCAGTCATGAAACTTTAAATGCATAGAAGGAGGATGAGAAAATGAAAACTTGGTATCAGAAGGAAGGTAAAGAGGGTCAGCAGCTGGAAAAGATCCTAAGTATAGTGTGTAACAGACTGTCACTGCAGTCTGATTTGGAGAGGAAGGAGAAGCAGATACACAAAATTAGTGGCTATCAACACAGAATAATACTGAATCATTGAAGGCAAATGTGCAACAACATCACTAAACTGATAGCATTAAAAACCTGTAGTTCTCAACATGCCAAGTATTGGATTTACAGTAACTCTCTGTTCAGTTAAAAATTAAATCCTTCCAGTTTATTCCTTGAAAGATTTAACACTAGCCAAGCCTTTCTGGCTAATTAATAATTAGCAAATCCTAACCTAGGTACAAACCTAGGACACTCCAAGGAATTGAAATGGCTTACTCAGTCCTAAAGCCTGCAGAAAGGACTCCCAAATAATTGGCTGAATCCCTCAAGGCAATGTATTATCAGATGATTTGACTTTGATACAGATGGTGCTCTAGGACAGGAGGCCAAAGGTCAAATGATTTTAATAAGCTAAGAAATGTAGTAATTGCCCATAAATGCAGGGCTCAAGCATTTTAAGAGTGTTATGAAACAGAATTTGCACACAAGACAGGCAATTTATCGGACCAATGCATTTACTAGACATTATACTCATGGGTGAGGCATCATTGCCAGACAAGCAGAATGTGACTGCTTAGATAGGAATTCTAAAATCCTTTCGTGATGCTTTCTATTTTTGAATCAGCTTGCTAAGGAAAGCATATAAACAAACCTCAGTGAGAACAAAAATGTGCTCAGCCATGGAACTTTAAATTAGCAATTAGATAACGGGTCTTTTCTCTAATTCTAGGTCATTTTCTCCCATATTTGTTACAATCACACACCTGCTCTATTTGATTGGGAAAATGTATGTCTATGTCCCAGTATTATCTTCCTGGCTCTGAGTGCAAAGCCTTCAGTTAGAATAGCCTATAGGTTATTACCATGCTGAACAATAGATTTGTACTGGCATAAAATTTAGAACACTCTTTCAAACTAATCAATTTTGATCTTCCCTTCCAGGAACTTATTATAAAAAGAAAACAACCCTCTTCACTCCCCCCCCAAAAAAACCCTACGTGTTGCCTATCTTCTCTCAGACAGAGGTCATATTTCCTAGACTTTTAAGATATATCTTGCATTTGGGAACAACGTAGAAGTCCACTGGGGAATGACTAAGCAAATTATGGGACACATACATAATGAGATATTACTGTGCCATTAAGAAACACAGAAAAGCATCGGAAGACTTAGATGAAGTGATGCCAAGTGAACTAAGCAGAAACAGGAAAATAATATAAACAATGTCTACAACATTGAATGAACAGGGCAGTTAGACTGTGTAGTGGATAGAGTACCAGGCCTAGAGTCAGGAAGATCTGAATTCAAATCCAGACTCAGACACTTACTAGCTGTGTGACCCTGGGCAAGTCACTTAATCCTATTTGCCCGAGTTTCCTCATTTGTAAAATGAGCAGGAGAAGGAGATGGCAAATGACTCCAGTATCTTGCCAAGATAACCCCAAATAGAGGCATGAAGGACACGATTGAGATGACAGAACAACAGTATACATAGAACAACAAAATGAACACTGAGTCTGGCCCTGAAGAAGAGAAAAAAAAGGCAATTCTACCCCTTCTTTTCAGAGGTGGGTAATAATGAGTGTGGAAACAGACTGTTATTAGTAGATTCCATTGATGTGTTAATTTTGCTGAACTGTTTTTTGTTTGTTTTTTGTTTGTTTTTTGTAACCAGGAATGACTCTTTGGGTAGGGGAGAGAGAAGAAATATATTTGGTAATGAAGTAATATAAAAAACAAAAGATTTTTAAAACTCTATCACATCTTATTATATCCAGTGATACGTAATTTCTATCTGATTATAATCATCTTTGGGCCTTAGTTTCCTTTTTTGTAAAAGTACAGTGATAAAAATACTTATACTACCTGCCTTATAAGTTTTGATAGTGCTTTCTTAACTTTAAAAATTTTATAGAAATGCTACTAGTGGGGTGGCTAGGTGGTGCAGTGAATAGAGTACCAGCCCTCGAGTTAGGTGGACTAGCAATGTGATCTTGGGCAAGTCACTTAACCCCAACTGCCCTGCCTTCTCCCCTCCAAAAATACCAAAAACAAATGCTACTATTTATTAAAATTTCTGTTGATAGTAGCTTCCATGATCATACAATCATAGATTTACAGTTGGTAGGGGCCTTAGAGGCCCTTAAGTCTATCCCCCTCATTTTAAAGATGAAGAAATTCAGGTACAGAAAGGTTAAGTGACCTGCCTAGAGTCAAAAAACTAGTAAGGATCTAAGACAAGAGTTAAACTCTTCTGACTCCAAGACCAACACTCTAGCCCCTATATTACCTATCTTCTTCCACTGCCTATAGAATCAGGATAGTCCAGAAGGGTTCAACTGAAATTGAGTGTTGAATCTGCTAGAAGTCTCCTAGCCCAAGTGGCTTTATAACCTATATTCAAAATCAGCCCTGGGCTCCAGGTTTCACTAACATCATGACATTTGATTACGCCTGAACTAGAGAGATGCTAAAAGTAGTACAACAGACATAAAATATGTCCAGATATTTTAAAGCCATGGAGGAAAACATGCTTTATTACTTTTGGAAAACAGGAGAGAGGGGAATGCAGGGAAGACAAAAAAATGGCATTTTGATACAATCTTGAGTAACAAGAACACTACACACTTGAGAGCTGAGATGAGGGTTCACGTTTTGACTCTTTTACTTACCAGCTGTGTAACCTTGAGACCCAGCTTCTCCATCTGTAAAATAAGAGAGTTGGGCTCCTAGCTGTAGCATTCTATGAGTCTATAATTCTCAAACTGTAATAGCTGCTCTTGCTTATGTAACAAATTAAGTCTCCCAATAGAATTTTGTTAGCTCTTCCCCTTCCTAGGTCTAACATTTCAGAAATCTAGGTAGCGAAACAGGATTCCAGCCTTGTTTGAAAGGACACAGTTTACCTCTCTGAAACCCAGAAGGCTTTTCTGAATCATATGTTCAAAATGACCCTTGCTAAGGGTAGTAATTTTTTTAAACATAGTGAAAGTGTAATGGGGGGAGGGAGGCAAGCAATCAGTAGCCTGCTCAGCTGCTCTTTCACATGGAAAACCTGGGAAGCCAGCTTCCATAGAATCATGATGAAACAAACACACTCAAAGTGCCTTGAAGAACTTTGGAACCCCCATTTGGGGCTTTCCTGGCAAAGATGATGGAGCGACTTGCCATTTCCTTCTCTAGCTCATTTTACAGATGAGGAAACTGAGGCAAATAAGATTAAAAGACTTGTCTGGGGTCATACAGCTAATATCTAAGGCTAGATTTGAGCTCAGATCTTCCTAACTCTGGCCCTGGTGCCCTATCCACTGTGCTGCCTAGCTGCTACTATGTGATAAAGGTAGCCTTTTTGATTGACAGTATAGCAATAGATATTCAAAAGGTAATAGCCAATAGTACCATGGCCTCTTTGGCAGATTCCTAGCCTGGTGGCATTCTGATAAGAGACAATGATGAAAGGCAAGAAGCCTTGGGCCCTCCCCTTCTGAGGTCAACATGTGATCTATGAACATAACCCTCTGTCTTTTGCTTCAACATTTGTGCTTTTATTTAGGAGAAGAAGATTAGAAGCTTTGACTTTGTGAGAAAGGTTAGGAAAGCAAACCACTAGGAAGCCTGGCAGTAGAAGTCATGCCAGATTTTGCAGCAAGTCCAGCATCAATGCCCAGAGAAGTAAGTAGTAGCTTTTGGTCCAAGGCCAGTAGTTACTGAGCTAAGAACTTATCTAGCAGTGACGCCAAATTTGGACGCGAACTTGATGGGACCAATGCTATATGGAAATTGTTTTAAGGTGGAACCCACTCTTTCCTGAGCCTGAGACAGTATAGGGAAGAATGTGTTTTACCCAGGTGTTGGAGAGGGGCACCTTTGAAGTATATATCCTTTTATAAAAGTTAATCAATGTTAATTGGTTAAAAGGATCTAGAGAGTTAATCATTGGTGGCTGGGGTGCAGGTCGGAAGAACACACCAGAATGGAGTCTCGATGCAATGACATTAGAAGAGATACCCTCAGTCCTCTGGGAAATTGTTTTAACTATGAGAAGGTGATATAGCTAGCCTCATTCTGACAGAGCAGGGCTAACTATTTACTAAATAGGTAACTCTTAAAGGCCCAACTGCGCCATCCTAGTTATGATTATATCAGAAGTAACTAGAACAAGTTTAAGCTTTTGCCATAAGTGACAGGAAGCAGAATAGCATCAATTTTCTCCAGTCACCTTCCCTAGAGTCACAATTAAGGTGGGTGAGACAGGACAAAATTTTGAAGACCCAAAAGCCCTTAGAAGCCATGAGAACAATTACCAATACTATTTAATATGATTTGTCTGTAATAAAATGTATCACCCTTGCATAGTCACAATTCCCTGGGCATAATACACTTTCAGAAACTGTTACACCAGACAACTATCTTATTAGAGTAATAGTACTGCATTTGTAGTATAAGTATAATAACTGAACAACATTCATAAATCATCTTGAGGTCCCAGTTTCTGAGGAAAGTAAAACCTTTAGAATGAATGTGCTGTACCCATGAAAAATACAATTTCTTAAATATAATTTCTTTCCTTAAAATTAAAACAAACCTTATTTTAATATGACTGAGTGATTTATTCCTTACTAATAAGGGACCTAATAATAAGGTTAACTCTCTAAGTCAGAAAGAAAAACGCCAATCTGGGCCATGAAATAATAATTCCCAACAAATTCAGATATAAAAAATATTACCTCAGAGAGATTTAAAATAAAAATATGGTCTCAAGACTGAACCGTCAGTATATTTTGGAGGAATGTGAAATACAAACATTTGTTTTTATTGTTTTAAGAGTAGAAAAAAGCAGAACAAGAAGTTCCAAGAGTTTCTTTGGCCAGGGACATGAGGCAGAGAGATTTTATGAAAGGCACCAAGAAAATTTTACCCAGATCCTCATTCCAGGAAGGATGCTTTAACAACAGGGTTATATAAGCAACTGATATAAGGCTAAATAAAAAGAATTGTATGACATGGGTCATGCAGAAAGAGCCCTGCCAAGTACTAAGTAATGACCCCATCAAAGTTTAGTCTTTTCAAAGTCTGGGCAATCTATCCACCAGCAGCCACACCAAAAGTAAAAGAGGCAGCCAAATTATAATTTTTGTAGCCAGTTTTCATTCAAAATGTCACTTCTCATCAAATATATTCTTATTCCAGAAGTTTAGAGGATTTTTTGGACAAAAATATTATGCTCTGGAAAGGCTTAGATAAGCTGAATAGAACATGTGTTACAGTGTATTTCAGTCAACCTTGACTCTCATATCTTTGAAGCAGAGAGACCTTAGCTTGTCTTTTACAAGTACTTCTGAATCACAAATTGATGAACTCTCTCTACTGACACAAATAACCAAAGTTTGTGTATTTATAATGTCTGTATTATTTGAAAGTGGATACATTATTCTCACCAAATCATTCAAGAGAACTGGGCACTGACTATGAAGGAAAAAAAACCCCACAGAGATGACTTGCATCAAACATGCTAGAGATCCAGAGAAAGTCTTATGAATGCTTCTAGTAAGATCTTAATTAGATAAAGGATAATCCCCAGAAATCCATTTATTTCAATTGCCCCTTCAGAAGGCTTGCATGGAAGTGTGAATTTCGTAGGTGATTCTTGGAAGACTTAAAACTCTCAATCTGATCTTTCTGAGGTTCTGGTGAATTGTGATGTCAATGAGCTAGTCATTTCTCATACTCCTAAAAAAGGAAAGCGATCATTCCACATGTAAAGCAAACACCTAATCAGTTAGCCAATCGTGCAAGGTTTTGTCTAGAGAGGGATGTGCCCACTGGGGCTGGAACACTTACTCAAAGGCAAATTATTAAACAGTGGGGACGGAAAAAAATAACAATCCATTTTAGATAAAATTCAACATTTGTGCCTTCAAATACCTCGCAGGACAGAGTAACCCTGCTGACATACGGCCTGCTTACTGACATCAGTTTAGGGCATGTTTCGTTTTGTAACATTCCAGTCATGGAGCCATTTATAAATTCACTATTTCCACAAATATATGAACATTCAATATCACTTAGGTTCTGAACAGAACAGCTCTACTCCCGTGCTGTGTTGTGGAAGTAGTTAACATTACTGGGTCATTTCAATCTACTCAAGAGTATAATAAAATGCTGCCAATCTAGAACTCAATATTAAACACCACTCCAACCCCACGCCAGATCTTCTCTGAATAGAACTAATTCCCTTTGGACCAACATTTATGGCAGCTTATATAAAGGAGTGTCCTTTGTATCAATCAGCATTTTAGACCTATCTTTGTGGCTTTCCTCAACAAATCTTCCTGGCTTCTGGGCTCATCTTTGAAATGACAGATTAGACAGTCCTGGGGTCAAGTTTCAGCTCTAGAGCTCTGTTCCTATGAACCAGATAATTATAGCAAACTATTTACTACAAAATGGATTGGGATAAAGTCTAATTCCCTCATAATATACAGCACATTTCAGTTTTCAGCATATGTAGATTAGATTTCTCAGTTCTAAGGGACCTTCAAGACCACTAATTCTAACAATATCATTTTCTAGATAAGGAAATTGAAGCTTAAAAGTAAATTAATAGTCTAAAATCATGCAGGTAGTATGTGGCAAAAATAGCATTTTAACCTCAGTTTTGACTCCAATCTAAAACAGAATTATAACTAAGAGAGAATAATGAGGACTTTGCCCTAGGGTAGACAGTTGACAAGGGTAAGACATTTCTCCTAGAGTGGAAGAGTTCAAGCACCACAGGTAAGCAAATATATTCCTCTAAGAAAGAAGTAGTAACTGACCTAGTGACAGATCAGGGCTTGGTGATGTACCAGAGTTGAGGGTCTCTGGTAGACCTACAGCAGGGAAGAGCAGGTGGTGAGCAGTTTGATTGTCTCAAGTAGCTTCTTAGACAAGCTCTGGCTGGGGCTAAGCACTGAAATGTAGGTGGAATCTTAGCCCTTAGGAACTTGTCCCCTGGGTTACAATAGAAGTGACCCAAGGGTTGTTTCCAAGCACATCTTGCTGCCTGAGGACTAGCAGCAGAGCCCCACCCACAAATGACCTGCATAGAGGAGGACCCGCAGCACCAGAGACAAAGGAGAATGGAAAGAAAGATGGTACCTATACTCATGTTAGAGGACCATGTCTTCATGGAGACTCCTCTGCCTACCCCCATCCTAGTAAACTCAACTCCCCAAACGCTTGCCTTTGATTCTCAAGCTTTTCTGAGCCTTGTAGCCTAGGAAAGGCAGCAGCATCCTTCAAGATGAAGGTAGGCACATGGAGGAAGCACTTTAAGAACACCAGGTCTCTGCAGGGTCTTGGCTTTATTAGGGAGAGAAAAATGCTTTCCAGGTTTAAGTATTCTCCACTACCTCAATATTGTCAGCCTTCACTTCAGGTGAAGCCAGAGAAAATGACGATCCAGCCCCTAACCTTCTGATGGATGGCCATGCTTCCCTGAGAATACCATTATGACCGTGACTTTGTCACCACATTACACACTAGTATTGAAACCAATTTGAAACATTGTTTGAATTATGCATTGCCCCAGACAGTTACATATAGGATAACGATAGCAGTTCCCCAATATTTATGTTTTAACAGTAAGCAACAGCAAGAATTTTTCTGGGCAATTATCATAAAAACAGATTCTATTCTTATTATAGCCTGATCTCAAGCTGCACCCATTTTTCCTTTTTATTCGGCAGAGAACTCCCACTAAAGCTTAAAATAACCAAATTAACTATTCAGATTTAAATAGCACTTTTCTTCCAAAGAGTCTTACTGCTTTACAATTAGTCTTGATTTTTAAAAAATCCTCTTGAGAGGTCAGGGAGCAATACTACTGCTCCCCGCTGGCTAGGAAAACCAGAGTAAATATTCTTCCTAAGATTTTAACCCAAGAAAGTAGAAACCCAAGTTGTCACTGTACAGTTTACAACTTGTACAGATGTTGACTTCTCTGCCTCCTTTCATAATTCCCTTATCTCCTATAGTCTACATTTTCAATACGATCAAAGCTTTCGATTCAACTTTATCAGGGATGGCATTCCCAAAAGCACACAAACTACAGGACTCTACCCTACAGTCCAGATCAATGATTTATGAGTCCCCTGAGCCATTTTACATACATACTCATTTACCCAAACACCCTAGCTCTGCTATGGGAGAAACAAAGGAACAAGCATCTAATACCTCTAGGAGCACTACAACTCTCTCTAGCCCCTCTCCAGTTGCAAGATCACTTACATATTTTTGTTTCAAACAAAGCAAGAATTTAAGTGTCCAGGCACTATGTTAGTATCACAAATCCAAAAAATTGAAGCATTTCTGCCCTCAAGGATCTAATTCTCTATGGCGAAAGGACACGAATTCACATAAGTAAAAACAAAATATACACAAAGTAAACACAAACTAATTGAGGAGGTCGGAGAAAGGAACTAGTTGTATTATTATTTTCCTTTTTTAAGTTGGGCATTATTTCGTACTTCTCTTAGATTGAATTCATCCTTCCTTCTCGAATGGAAACTTTCTACCTAATCATCATAATACCTTTCTACTCCTTCAAACACCCACTTGGAAAGTGGTGGAGAGGTTAATATAGATTTTAGGAAGGTTAGAGAAACTCCTTGGTGGGACAGGAACTTGGGCGGGGGGGAGTGTTTTCTTTACACTTTCTAAAAGTACAATGGAGCACAAAGCATTGACATGGATTAGCTCAGAGGTGATGTATCACACCACATTTATTTCCATAATAAATAGAGCCCTCAAAAGCTTCACACACAAAGAGAATCTAGTCTCTGACATCCAGTTCACAATCAAATAAATATATGAATTAGGGATGCATGATGGATGGGCCCTTCCAGTTTGCCATGAGGACTCATTTAATTGACTGCTGAACTGGGACTGCCCAAATATACTAAAGGAGAATCCTCAGCCTCAGGGCTCTCCTTCCTGTTGGCTTAGAAGTGTGAATATGACTCATGGAGCTCAAGAAGTCAGAAGCTGAGATTGCTTCCATATTCACAGAGTTCCAGCTCATAAGTAAATTAAATTAGCTCTCATAAATGACAAGAAAGGTCTTTGCTATATGAGTAACAAATCAAGCAGCCATTCAAGAAGTGGGTGGACAGGAATATATGATGGTGGTCAAAGTACACTTTAAAACTTATAAAATGCTCTTACAGACATCATCTCATTTGAATTTGATGATAATCCCAAGGTAAGGACAATTGTTATCATCTTTGTTTTACAGAACAAAAGAGACACACAAAGAAGCTGTCAGTCAGTTAATAAATATTTATTTGTCAGGCATTGTACTGACTTGCCCATCATCATAGAGCTAGGTCATACATCATAGGCTAAATCTGAAGCTAGGTCTCCCTATGAACCATACCAAGCTGCCTTCCCAAGGAGAAGGAAGTGCCTTCCCTTTATCTTCAGAATGATGGCAAACTTAGCAGCTGTATGCTCACAGCTGGTAGCTGAGTTGGGTCAAATAACAAACACAAATAAATAATGACCCTTTGTGTTAATAACCTAAAGATGGGGTAAGAATAGACAAGGAAGCAAAGGGGTCCTTTAGGCAGTTTAAGTGGTTTACCTTGGCAAATAAAATCTTGAGTTACTTCTCTCTGCATTCATGTGAAACCCCTAGACACAGAGGTTAATTTATTTTATAATCTCACCCCCCAACCCTCCCAGCAGCAAATGTAGACCAGTAAATTTCCTAAATTACCTTGTTAGCAATGTTAAGTACCAAGGTTTAGAGAAAACTTACAGGAAAATATCCATGCCTTCAAATTCTGATTCTTTATCTATATTGGTGTTTCAATAAAACGGGAAGATGAACCTGAATAAAAGCTGTATGTTTTTCACACTGTACATTAATATTCTTCTAACCCTCCCCAAACTGGCTTTCCCCCAACTTTATGAATCCTGAGAATTTCCTGAAGTTGGTGGTTTTGTTGCATGTACCTATTTTAATTTCATTGTTCTTCCAGGGTTTCTGACATTCTAAATTTGTGATTTGGTTGCATGACCATTATAATAAACCTAACTTCCTTGTCAGAAAGCTCCTTTCGTGTACTAAATTCCTATTTTATTCCATAATTACAGTCCATTGAATAACATGGGAGTAGACTTTGGTGTTGTATTTCCAGCTCTACAATGGATTTGGTATGTCAATTTGGATTTCTCCTAAAACAGAGATTTACCTTCCCTATTTTTTAAAGAAGATCAATATCTACCCTTAGAAAATACTTGTGATTTCTGAAAGAAAGATGCTTATAGAATTACTAATTTTTCTACAAAATCTTTTGCCATAAAATTCTAAGATTTATGACTTTCCATATTTATTTTTTTTTGAAGACCAGCATTCAATCTGATAGGGCTCAAGGTAAATGGAGTCAAAAGCTCCATTCTTAGAGCCAAGGATTCAAACAGGCTTCAAAAGTAACCAAGCTTCTCATAGGCCATTTTCCACAGCCAGGAAACAAGGACATCCCAGTGCAGATAATATTGCTTTCTAAACTGTATTTGAATAATACTATCCCTCCCACACATCTTCCATTTTGCCTATATTTCTTATACCTCCTCTTTCATTTTCCTTCTAATCTTCTAACCTCTCCTACCAGGAGACTTGTTCTCTATCTGGTACTGAACATTCCAAAAACAAAGAACTAATCAAGATGGCCTTGTGCATATTTGCTTTTTGTTTATTTGTTATCATTACTCTGGTTGAGAATGGTATTTGCTTAATAGTTTAAAAAAAAGCCTTTTCCTTTGGAATATTAAAAATATATAGGGGGAAAGGGAGTGAATGACAGCAATCTAGCCACCTACCTTAACCCAAGATACTTGTGGTACTTTGACAACAAAAATTGCAATATACAGAATTTTCATGTAATTAAAAAATATTATCCATGGTAGAACATTGTATCTATCCCTTATGTAGAAATTCTAAAACTGAGAATATTTCAATTTTTAAAAACTATAATCTATATTGGGTAATCTATAATGGGGAAAAAGACTAAGATTCTTTAAATGGTCCAATGATCCTTTCAAATTGTTTTTCTTTTATTATTATTATATATGTACATGTAATCTATTTTTAGCATCCTTCAAAAATTTTTTGATTTCCAAATTCTCTTCTTCCCTCCAGTCCCTCCCCCACCCATTAAGAAATCATGCAATGTGATATCAATTATACATATGAAATTATGCAAAATGTATTTCCATGTTAGCCATTTTGCAAAAAAAGAAAGAAAAAGAAAAAAATTATAATTTGATTTTCCCTCAATTCATCAGTTCTCTGGAGATGAATAGCATTTTTCATCATGAGACCTTTAGGACTGTCTTGGACTACTGTCCAGATTACTGACCAGAGTAGCTAAGTTTTTCATAGCTGATCATCTTTACAATATTTCTTTAATTGTGTACAATGATCTTCTGGCTTTGATTGATTTCTTCTGCATCAATTCATAAAGATCTTCCCACGTTTTTCTAAAACCATTATCCTTATATTTCTTATAGAATAATAATATCTCATCACAACCATATACCACAAGTTGTTGAGTCATTCCCCAACTGATGGGCATCTCCTCAATTTCCAATTCTTGCCTCCACAAAAAGAGCTGCTACAAATATTTTTGAACATATATTTCATTTTCTTTTTTTATCTCTTTGAGATACAGGCATAGTAGTGGCATTGTGTGGGTCTATATCCCAAAGAGGTCAAACTGTTTTTCAAGATATTCTGTTGCCAAATGCATTAATATCACACAATTCAATGAAAAAGCATGACCTTTAGAACCAAAGAACTAATTCTCAATAAGGATCCCAAAATAAAACTTTACAGTGTTGAGTGGGTTTTCTTGTGACTCATGGGGAAATCCTGCTACATACAATTTTTTAAAATGTATTAAAAATACTATGTACATAACCAATGCTGGAATTTGTTTTACTTGACTATTAATATTATTGGGGATGAGGAATGGGGAAAGGCTCCTTTTTCTTTATTTCCTTTTTTTCCCCTTCCTTTCATGTGTGTGTGTTTGTGTGTGTGTGTGTGTGTGTGTGTGTGTGTTGTTCAATGAGGATGGGAAGGATTGCAGGAAAAGAAAATCCAGGGAAATAAAAGTGCAATAGAAAGAGACAAGGAAAAGAGAACCTCAGTGAGGGTAATATGGCTGAAAATTATACAGACAGAGAATGTCAGACAACTAGCAGAGAATGGAACAGAGAAGCAGTGCGTTACAGAGCCTTGAGGTGTAGGCACAAAACCACAGTCCTCCTTTACTCATTCTGTGAGCCATAAATTCCACACAAATCTGTACAGCTGGACAGTAGAGAGATCTCCTCTCTTAGAGACCCTGGGCTACATACTATAAGTCAAAAAGAAAGCATGGATCCCTGTTAGAGAAATATTTTCTTGACTATCTATAAGCTCAGGTATTTTCCATGTTTTTGGTGGGTATAGATATATCCTATACTTATTGTTTTTTGAGACTGAATGCTTGCAGGGAAATGAAGAGCCCTCTTTGGAGAGTGAAATAGCTAATTATTAAGGTTCCTAAGGCTTCCCTGGGTATGGTCACAAGTCAAAGAGATTTTTGAGGTGTATCCTTCATTTGAGGTAGATGGATGTTGCAGTAGATCAAGTGCTAGCCCTGGAGTCAGGAAGAGCTATATTTAAATCCAGCTTCAGACACTTACTATGTCACCTCAGAGTTGTTTTAATTTGCATTTCTTTTACTATTCCTGATGGGGAGCATTTTTTCATATAGTTGTTGAGAGCCTGCATTTCTTCACTTAAGAACTGCCTGTTCATATCTCTTGAGCACTTTTCTACTGGGACATGGTTGTTCTTAAATATTTGTATCATTTCCCTTTGTATTTGAACTAGGATGGTAACTATGTCACTTGAGAGGATCTCACCTTTTTATTTCATTAGGGATACTGAAGCCATCTGTCATGAGTTTCCTATTCCATCTCAAAACTGCTACATATCTTTAATAATCTCTTTCTTTTCTCTGAGATTTCTGTGGAAGAGGTGGCCCTTTCTTCCTGTTGAGGCCAATCTTTTACTCTTATCTTTGATTCCATACTGTCCATCTTCCCTAAGATCTTGTCCCTTTCTTTTTGCCAGCTCAAGTGTAATGTTTCCTATTTCCTTTGGTATTCATTTAACCAGATTCATCAATATCTAAATAATGAGGAAGAACATGGGGAGAAGGTTGATGTACTATAGGATTGGCCCCAATCTCTTCACCCCCACTGAAAATGTCCCTGGGAGTAGAGAGAGAATATTAGAGAGTACTGGGAACCAAGTAGAGTAAGACTAGATTATCAAGGGCTCTGGAAGCCTTAATACACTAGACATTAAGAAGTCAAAATCCAGACTTGGAGAACAGATAAATTAAAGAGTAATTATTCACATTACAAGTATATCCTTAACATCACAAAATAATCCACTACAGGGATCCTTTGAGCAAGAGTTCAATGGAACTTTTTTGACTAAAATCCAATTTACATAAATTAGGTTTAAACTCAAATCTTCAGGAGCACTGTTAGGCAAAATGAGGTCCATCTATATAGGTAGACCCTCAGAATAGCCATGAACAATTTCTCCCTGGGCAACAACATAGCCACACACCAATAAGCTTTCTAACCATATTTCTAACTAAAGAAATCACAATACTCAAGATAAAATATCATGTTATTTGCTCAGTTGTGACAATAGTATCTCAATCAGTTTATAAGTCCAAACCTGACCACAAGTAATGTTGAGAGCTTGAAAGAAAATGAGCAAAAACTTTCCCCACTTTCAAAAACTTAAAATTCCAAAATAAACTGCACTCAAATGGAAGAAATCGTGATTGAGTCAAAGAAATATTTAGGATTCTGACCTTTCAACTCTGGAGGAGACTCAAGAGAGAAATAATAGTTAAAGAAGAAAGGGTAATTAAACAAGCAAAAAAAAAAACCCCAACAATTTGGGAACCGTGTGAAAAAAGGTATATTCAGCAAAATATTTAATGTTAACATAGCAAAAGGAAAGATAGGAATTGAACTGGAAAAACTACAATGATATGCAGTTATATTTTAACTATGATTCCCATCATGATCTTCATATATCTATCAGGTTCTGGGCCTATCTCAATAGGACTCTATTCCAGCATCCATAAAATGACAAGGTTAGACAAGATAGTAGAATTTCAGAGCTATGAGAAGACTTGGCTAGTCATAATGTAATATAGGTAGAGCTGGAAGGGATGTTAGAAGCCATCAAGTCTAGCCCCTTCACTTTACAAATGAGGAAACTGAGGCATAGAAAATTTAAGTGACTTGCCCAAGGTTGTCTGAGGTAAGATTAAAGCTCAAACCTAACTCCAAGTTTTTCAGTCTGTCTGATATGCCACTTAGCTGCCTCCTTAATGATACAGATGAGGAAATGGAGACCCAGAGGAATAAAATTATTTGCCAAAAGTAACACAGTAAGTATGTACAAGAGAACATGTCTCTTGATTCCCAGATTTTCTATAATATGAGAGTACTTTCTGGTATCCTTCTGGTCTAAAAAGTTTGATTCTGCATTATTCTTCTTAGGTAAAAACTCTTTTGACTTACTTAAAAGGGAGAGATGATGTCAATGTCTAAAAGTCTGAGAGACAAATCTAGGCTTATATATGCACCCTTCTTTAATTATTACCCTGAGCTAGGCAAACTTCCCAGGTACACGTGACCACTTTGTCACTTCAAAGGTAGATTGACTCACTTCTTCAAACAGAAAAATAATCTTCATATGCAACCCCTCTTCAAACATAGGTATCCTTTTAAATTTGCAAATATCTATCCTTAGAATTCTTTTAAAATGTGAAAAATATTTTCAAAAGAATTTAGGAAGAAATCCCAAGGAGGATTTTTCTCCATGCTAGAGAAGAGGGACATAGAATCTCCACTGAAGATATTTAAGAAAGTACTATAGACAATTCCTTCTGTATGCAATTTGAGCAATGTTGCTCAAATGCAATATTATCCAGGGACTGACAAAAGGGTAGTGATGATCTTTCAAGAAAAACCACTGAGGAAATGCAGGGTAGTGAATGGCAAAGAACTTCAGAGGAAGAGTTACTCCTTTGTTTGTAGATGACATTGTTCATGATAGCAAGGTCAATCCACTGCTAGAATGAACAACCAGGTCACTTCTCAGGTCTGACTTCTTAACAGACTTGACTATGGGGGCAAATGGCAATCTCTGCTATGAACTCTAATTGCTGGACCTCTGTGGCCCTTTTTCAATCATTTAATGTTTACAAGGTTAGAACCTAGTCAGATCTGTCTCTATAATACCCTCCCCTAAGAATCAGGAAAGAAGAGAGGAAGACGTATGGGGTCCTTGGAATGTATATATGTTTGTAACATCAGTCTGTAATATCAATCTGTAACATCAGTTTGTAAATGGGGTGCTTTGGGATCTATGTCTGTAAAATCAATTTGTAAAAGCAGTCTATAAAGTCACACTTCCCCCCCCAGTCTCAAAGCATTAACTCTGCCCCTTCCCCCTGCCAGCACTCTGCCCAGCAACAACTCATGAACTGTTTATCTCTGCTTGAAACAATAAGCTACTTATGAATCCTTCACAAAACTATCTATAAACATTTTTAGCTTAGGCAAATGTTATCTCCCTTAGAGTGGCCAGGTGCACCATGAATTCTTCAGTACCCTATCTATAGGGTAACTCCTTAGCCAATTATACCCACACTGTGTTTCTGATGGCCTTGGTTCCCAACATCTATCTTGTCAAGCTTGACATTGAGGGGTGGCAGACTGGGCACTCCTTAGTAGCCGTGACCGAGGATTGACTTTAGCGACGCCGCGTCAGGCCTAAAACCACACCTCCAGGTAGCCCCCCCTCCCCTTGGGCTATTTCCCAGTGAATCATGGGCAATAAGGCTGTGCAGTTGATATTAAAAGTGCATGGTCCTTTAAGCACTGACCACTCCTTAACTCCTCCCTGATCCCACCCTTACTCACCTAGTTAGCATAATTGGCACCTGATTTACTGTCTTGACTCCATAAAACTATGCCTGTAACCCCTGGAAGTTTGCAGGTTCCATAAGAATCTAGCCCTCTGTCCTTGCACAGCTTAACAATAAACTTTACAATTTCAGCTTCAAAGTTTGCTTGAGCCTGGTGAATTCCTTCCAGACTGGATGCCAGGGTGGGTCCTTGGCAGAACCACTTACCCTCCCCCCCTCCTTATCACCCTTTCCTTTTCAGAGGCACCATGAGTCTTTATGACCACGTGGTTGCCAAGTGGAGAAAGCAGGAAGTTGGTGCTGCTGCTGCTTTTTCTTCTTCTTTTGCTACCTAAAGGCTTACAGCATTTCTTTTTCTTCCTCACTGAAAAACCATCAAGAAGAAAATAGTGTTTTATTTATTCCAGCCTTCAGTATGCACCCTCAGCTAATGGCTCAGAAATCAATCAGGCTTTTCATCATCATATAATAAGTCAACAAAAAACAGAGGACATCTGCACATGTAGAGGGGAAAGTCCTGCTATCATGCTTTTCCAGAAGCAGGTTTACTGACACGCTAAGGATTGGACCCTAACTGACAGTAGCCCATTACAAAAGACAGCCCTCTGAGCTGGCTGAAACAGTTGTCACAGAACCTGTGATCAAAGGCTCTGATTCTTGACTCCACATAGAAAAGGTACTCAGATTCTTGGGGCTTCTTGACTCATTTCATAAGTGACTTGAACAATTAAAATAAACATACGTTAAACACTTGTGGTAAACAAAAATAAAGTAGCTTCAGTCCTTAAAAAGCACATATTCTCCTGAAAAACTTGGGGGGATGGGATGCATGGATGGAGAATGAGGTACTGGACTTGAAGCAAGATCTAGTTCAAATCATCTTATACTTAAAATGTATGTGACCAGAGAAGGAGTCACTTAACCTAAGTCTCAATTTCTTTATCTGTAAAATGAGGCTCTAAAATCCCCTACAGATCTGAAGCTAAAATTCCATAATTTAACTTCACAGATCATAGAACATTTAAAACACTTAAAAGGAATGAACAGTAAGAAGTATATACACTAAGAATTAAAGTAAGGGTTGTTTTCCTGATTTTGAGTGGAAAAAAAATTAAGATGGCTATTAGTGTAAACTAATGCAAACAAAGGGAAGCTAGGCAGCACACTAGATAAAGTGCTATGCCAGGAGTCAGGAAGACGTGAGCTCCAATCCAGCCTCAGATACTTACTAGCTGTGTAACCCTGAGCAAATCACTTAACCCTGTTTGCCTCAGTTTTCTCATCTGTAAAATTACCTGGAGAAGGAAAGGGCAAATTACTCTGGTATATCTGCCAAGAAAACCCCCAAAAGAGGCCACAAGTAGAGTCAGACATGACTGAATGACTAAGCAATGCAAGCAAAGGGTTCATTTAAAGTAGCAGCAAGCAGCCCTATATATTTCAATAGGCTCTGAGGGTATCACTGTGTTTTAGCACAATGCAACAACTTATGATGTCCTTGAGACATCAAGGTTTAAATTATGTTCCATGTCCTCCATGAAGATTTTAAAATATTCTATCATTCCATTCCTAAAATACTTACATCAAAAATAGTTGAAATAAGTTAAAACTTCAACACCCAAAAGGATTAGCTATAGTAATCTGAAAAGCTTACTAATATGGGAATTCCTTGTCCCCAAAACAATGCTAGAAAAATAAAGTATCACTATATTATCTACTGTGCTTATGTAGAGTTTCCTAAACTCAATGCTAAATTAGAAATTTAATATTGCTATACTAACCATAATTAGACAGAACCATACAGAAAATGCAAAATCAATTATGTTCAATATAACAAATAGCTGCATATATGTTAAAATTGACTGATTAGTGTTGCTGAAGGAACATTAATATCAAATAATTGCCAATTTGTCAGCAAAGGACAGAAGCAGGTACAATTGGTGGAAGTTTCAAAGAAGTAATTTAGACTTGAGAATAAAAAACAAAAAACAAGAAACAAAAATCAAACAACTGGAGCTGTCCAAAAGTGGAGTGAGTTGCCTAAGGAAGGATATGATAGATTTGTCTTGTTCCTTGGAGATCTTCAGGCAGAACCTGGATGACCATTTGTGAGGTATTCTGAAATAAAGAAGGCTTTCACATACAAGTTAGAGTAGGTGGCCATGAAGGTCCCTTCCAACTCCCAGGTGTCATGTTTCTGTAATTTAAACTATAATGTTACAATAATAGCTCATGTGCATATGAAGTTTTATAGGTCTATAAGTACATTATTCACAATGACTATCAAGAAAGTAATGCATGTGTAATTTATCTTCATTTTGCAGATGAGAAAAATCAGGCTTAATAAGGTTAAATGACTTTGTTGTCACACTGTTAATAAGTGCTGAGCCAAGACTGATTCAGATCTTCTGATTTTGAGTCTTGACTTTGTCCCTTTATGCCATGTTACTGGCAGCTAATATAGTACAATGGATAGAGCCTAGAGACCTGATTTCAAATCTGGTCTCAGATACTTACTAACTGTGTGACCCTAGACAAGTCACATAACATTGCTTGCCTCAATTTCCTCATCTTTAAAATTAGTTGTAGGACATGTATTTAGTATCTTTGCAAGAAAACCACAGATGGGGTCACAAAAACTAAGACATGACTAAAAAATAACTGAACAATAACCACCACCATACTTCTAGTCACAATATCCTAGAAAGCTTTTGTTTTATTAGGATTTGACATTTTCCAAGCAAAGGGAAAAGAAAAAGATGTAGTGAGTATACTAATGTATCTGTCAGTGTGTTGTAATTACTAATCAAGTCCCCACTTCTCCAGGCCTGTAAATGATAAATGCGTCTTGACAACAACTGCAGGAGCCAGGAATGGTAAGCAATAGGAAGAGTGAATTCTCCCTTTATGAACACCACCTCAGACTAAAGTCACTGTGTCTAACCATTACTACTAGTTTTAAAGAAAAGGGGCCCCAGAGAATTACAGAATTTCTTTTTCTTCCTCATTCAAAAGATGTGAGATATGAGAAGATAACTCCTTGTTTTTGTTTTTTGCCCAAGCAGACAGTTGTGAACATGGAACATTGCAGACTATTTTTTGATGTGGTGGTTAGTTTTGCTGAACTGCTTTCTTTAATTTTTTTTTCTTTGTTAAAAGGTATGTCTCTAAGTAAGAGAAAAGAGATACACTGGGGAATAAATGTAGATGATGTCAAAAACAAAAGTGCCCACAAAAATATATTTTTTAAAAGTGCCACACAAATGAGGGAAACAAAGCAAAAACCCACCACAGACTTACTGAAACACTTCTGCAAATAAACTTTCAACAGCAACTAATTATAGAAAGTGTTCTTCCCCCTCAAAGAATTTTAGGAACTTAACCATGAATGTAAATAGAAAGTTATACTGTCATTTTAACACTTTCAGTGCATTGCCTGCCAATGCAAACCCAATAAAGTAATTTTAAACCCTGTGATTTTATATTCAGCTCTTATAAACAGTCATGCAAATTCAAGCTAAAGCATATGGCAGTGCTCAAGTTCCCATCTAGCATGTACAATGCTAAAAATGAAAGTTGAACAAAGAAGGAATCCTCTTGAGTATTTTGTTTGTTTATAGAGAATTCAAAGGATGAAATCTTTTTAAAAAAATAAAAAACAATATTTTAACAGAAGGTAGCAACATTTAACCATGTCACCAGAATTTGTGAAGGCAAAAATTTAACTGTTCATATTTATCAACTCAAATTTCAAGGAAGATGAAGAGTAATCACTTTCTGAAAACCTCTTTAAGTTCCTTTTTTTTGAAAAAAAAAACTTTTATATAACAGTATAAATTAAGTATAGCTGATCCACAAGATAAGAAAATAGAAACCCCAACACACACACACACACACACACACACACACACTCACACATACATGCATGCACGCAATGCATACATGCAAGTATGTTAAAAACCCCAAGAATGAACACTAAACAAAAGTTAATACTAAGAGCTCATTCAGCACCCAGACACAGTGAGCACAAGCAAATTTGCAGGCTTGTGACTTAGGGGCTAATCATAGGGATCACTCCCAGCTGTAGTGACTCTTCCCAAACACCATGAATTACTACCAGCCCACAAGAAGCAGCAGGTGCCAATTCTGTGCAGCCTCATGAAAAGAAAGAGCAAATGGGAAAGAGGAATCCAATTGGACTAAAAATATACCATGATGAATGGTGGACACTTGGAGCCATAGACTGCAGGGGAAATAGTACATAAGGCTGATGGAAAGGGGACTGGAAAAGGAGTTGAGGACAGTCCTCTCCCTCTGAAGGTTATTCAAGGGGGGACCTAAGACCTCAAAACCCATAGCTTGGTACATCCCAGTAGTTCCAATGGAAAGCAATGGACCAAAGACCAAAGAGCAAAATAGTCAGAAGACAAGAAGATAAAAAGAGAGCATTTGAATAAAAACTTAATAACACAGTTAAATAAGCCAACAGAGATCCTAAAAACAGAAGGGAGATGGAGCAAAACTTTAAAAGAAACCAAAGCACTTTGAACAAATATCATATGAAGGAAAACAAACCAATATTTATTGCTTATGCAAGATATTTTCTACCCTCCCCAGAGATCATGGGACAATATCAAGAATTTCTAGAATGTTTCAAAAGACTAATAAGATAATAATAAGATAAATTAGAGCTCTCAATGTAGAAATATGAAAACACAAAGAGCGGATTAGGAAAAAGAGTTTAAATGGTGGAGAATCCTTGGAGAGATTCTCCAAAGAAGTAGAAGCCATAAGAAAGAGAATGAGAAACAGAAAAAAATAAATATCAAAGTGGAGAAAAAAGTTAAAGAAAAAGAAGGAAATGGCAACAATGTCATAATACATTAATTCTATATAAGCCAAAGCAAAAAAAAAAATTAATGAAGAAAAATAAAGAAATACAGAGGTTTTCCAGAATATCATAGGTTTCCTAGAAGAGTATAAATTTTTTTAAAAGAATGCCACATTTCAATTGAATTCTCCCAAAATGAAGTGAGGTAGATTTTCAAATCTCTCTTGGTAAACTTTTCAAGAATCTCGGTTTTGTAATGGAACACAAATCCATGCATGATAATAGTTTTTATAAGGACAAAATGCTAATTTGGGGTTCTTTTTCAAGGAAAACTCAAGCTATTGCCAGTATCCAAATAAAATGAAAACTTCCAAATTCATTATAAGAAAATAATGATTATTTTAGGTATACTAACTGCCTTTATCAATCCTTCTATCACCGACATCCTTCTACTTACCATGGTTTCAGGTAGAAAGCATTCATCAACCCTCCCACTGCTTCATTTTACAGGTGGCAAACCAGAGATAACCCCAAAAATGACATTTTTAACAGGGTCGTACAAAGAGTAGGTGGAATAACCAAAAATGGAACCTAAATATCCTGAGTCACAATCCTGTGCTCTGTCATCTAGAACATAAAATAAAAAAATAAGGAGGGAGAAACACCGCCCTCCTATTGTGTCCATCCAAGTCACAGTCAATACATCACTGTCTCATTGTTTTCCCCATTCTTAATCAAAACAGTCACAATTGTGCTGTAAAGCCTATTCCAGGCAAACAGAACTGGAAAAACCCAGCTCTGTTACAAGAAAAAAAAAGAAGAAGAATCTCATATTTCTATACTATTAAAACAAATAAACAACAAACCTTTGCCCTCCCCAGAAGTCATGTTCAAAATCATTAATAAATAAAAATCTACAAGTTAGGTTTTTGTAGAAATAAATTGTAAAAAGGCAAAATGGATTAGAGAATGTGATTTTCTCCAGACTGGGGAAATGCTCAAGAATGTCAATTAATATATCATTTATTTCTCTGATCTCCACTGGAAGTTATAGCTTCAGAGAGCTAGCAGAAGCATGATTTTTAGGAATTATATCATCTCTTGCCTCTAAACAGCACATTTATTTAAGAATATAAGTGGAATGGGGGGATAATAAAATGGCCATTAGGATCATAACCATAAATAAAAACCATATGTGTTAGGGAATGCTTCTTAAAGACAATAAATATCATTTGCAAAGAAATATTTTTTCAATATAAAAGAATAAAGTGTTAAAGGTTATTTTGATCCATGTTTGGTCCCTCTGTGATGCCAATTAATAAATGGCAGGCACATATGCTGGGCAATCACAAACCAGTGATGCATAAAGAAAGGAGGAAGCAATATACAGGTGCTTTTACCTCGTCAAAAAGCAAACCTTTTACCTGGCATGAAGCAAACAGGGCTTTAAACCATACTGCCCACATGCAGGGAGTATGATTCCACTCTGAGGTAAAAGTCTTTCCTATGTCTTACTTCATACTCCTACACCAGCCTGTGCCACCACTTGGACACCATTATTCCCAAAGACTTCTCACTATGGTCCTGTTCATGGGATACCCATCTCCTGGGTTTACTTTCTCCCAGCCCCCAAAGGAGTAGGAAGCATGCTCTTGGGGAAATGTACCTACTATTCTCATGACAACTACACTTATCCTTGAACCCCATTACCACCACCAAGGATAAGGTAAGCATCTATATTGTATCGGCATCCGCACTCACTGCTTTTCTGCCTTGATTTTTTTCTTAATCTAGTTATGAAATTTCAGCTGGTTAAAAACACCTACCAGGATTTATTCTCAAAAGGATCTCTAAGATTACTCAAAGAAACTTTAAGGTGAAATCCAGCAAAAGGGGGTGGCTAGGTGGCACAGTGAGTAGAGTGCTGGCCCTGAAGTCAGAAGGACCTGAGTTCGGATCCGACCCCAGACACTTAACACACACAAACAAAAACCTAGCCGTGTGGCCTTGGGCAAGTTACTTAACCCCAATTGCCCTCCAAAAAGCAAAAAAAAAAAAAAAAAAGGAATCCAGCAAAAGGAAGTTGCTGTTGATTTAAACTAGACTGCAGCCACTCTTCAGAAACAAAGCCAATGAATCAACAAACAAGAGTGAGGAATACTCTTGGATTAGGTGTGTCAGGACAATGCAGCCAGGACAGCAGAAGCATCCTAGATTCTAGCCCAACTTCGTGTGTGTGTGTGTGTGTGTGTGTGTGTGTGTGTGTGTGTGTGGTGGATTCCCAGTGCTTCACCTACTACAGTCATCTCTTATTTAAGTCCCCTTCTCTTCACTCATCAAAACTACCACCCAAAGCCACTCTGCCCCCAGATTTCCTCCAAATTATGTAAAAGGGGACTCTGAACAACTTCTGGAGCCCCAGCACCCACAGAACGACACAGAGAAGCTAACCTCCTGCTGAGGACAGCCCAGCAGCCCTGCAGGAAGGACCAGCGCAGCGGTCTGGGAGCCGGCAGTGCAGTGCGCGAGGGGAGCCGAGCCGAGCTGAGCCCAGGTCCTCCTGAGCCAAGGTTTTAGCCCCAGGGCAGCAGGGCCAGCAACTGGCTGGAGAGGCCCCAGAACACCAGCAGCTGTGGCAATTCCAGAATTATCAACATAGACATGCCTAGGACAAAGTGAGAGGTTAGTGCCTTATGGACTCTGGGACCAGTATTTGGGGAATCAGCTTCCTCCCCTGGGGGCTAGAAGCCAATGAGGAGACACGACATTTTGCAGTTTTCAAAGGCAACTCCAGCTCCTGGCCTGTGAACTGTAGGGAGATCCAGTGACCAGTCTTGGGGGGTAATCGCTCTTGCTTTAACCTCCCTGGATCTGGATTGTGATCTGGGGTGGAGGTCGTGGGTGGGCTTCCAGCTTCCAGAAACGGAAGTTGTCCCCCACACGTTCAGGACGAAAATTCCTGTCTGGCAGCAGAGCCATAGTGTGGCAACAAGCCCAAAAGTCAAGTAATTAAGTGGCAACATGCCAAGGCAAAGGAAACAAATTAAACAGAAAAATGAAACCCTAGACTCCTATTTTGGGGGCATAGAGCGGGAAAAGGACTGTGAGGTCAGAAGTCCTGCTCCAAAAGCCCCAGGGGAAAACATGAGCGGGTTGCAGGCCATAGAGGACCTTAAGAAGGACTTTAAAAATCAAATAAGAGAAGTGGAGGAAAAATTGGAAAGAGAAATGAGAAGGATGCAGGAAAAGTATGAAATGAGGGTCAACAGCCTGACTGAGGAAAACAACACCTTAAAAAATAGACTAACTCAAATGGCAAAGGAGGCCCAAAAGGGCAATGAGGAGAAGAATGCCTTAAAAAGTCGAATTTGCCAGATGGAAAAAGAATCTCAAAAGTTCACTGAGGAGATTCATTCCTTCAGAGTTAGACTGGAGCAAATGGAAGCTAATGACTTTATGAGAAATCAAGATGCTGTTAAGCAGATCCAAACAAATGAAAGATTAGAAGGCAATGTGAAATATCTCATGGGAAAAACCACTGACCTGGAAAATCGATCCAGGAGAGACAATTTAAAAATTATTGGACTACCTGAAAGCCATGATCAAAGAAAGAACCTAGAAATCACCCTTCAAGAAATTCTCAAGGAAAATTGCCCTGATGTTTTAGATCCAGAGGGCAAAATAGAGGTTGAAAGAATCCACAGATCACCTCCTGAAAAAGATCCCAAAAAGAAAACTCCCAGGAATATTATAGCCAGGTTCCAGAATCCCCAGATCAAGGAGAAAATACTACAAGCAGCCAGGAAGAAACAATTTCAATACTGTGGATACACAATCAGAATAGCCCAGGACCTGGCAGCTTCTACACTGAGGGATCAAAGGGCATGGAATATGATATTCCAGAGGGTAAAAGAGCTGGGACTGAACCCAAGGGTCACCTACCCAGCAAAACTGAGTATTTTGTTTCAGGGGAAAGTATGGTCATTCAGTGGAATAGAGGACTTTCAAGCATTCTTGAGGAAAAAAACAGAACTGAATAGAAAATTTGACATCCAGGCACAAGAAGCAAGAGATGCCTGAGAAGGTAATCAGGGAAAAGAAATCAAAAGGAACTTATCAAAGTTGAACTATTTACATTCCTATATGGAAAAACCATAACTGTGACTAATGAAATCTTTTTCACTATGAAAATAAAGGAAGAAGGGTGTATGGTCATATGAATGCATATGTGAATGTGAGTGTATATGGTTACAGTTATATATGGATAGAGGACATAGGTTGAATTTGTTGGGAAGGGAGGATACTCAAGGGGTGAAATTATGAGGTGAGAGAGGAAAGTGGCAAGAGGAGATGGGGAGAGACAGGGTAGGGTAAACTATCTCATGTAGAAGAAGCAAGGGCAAGTGGTTGCAGGGGAGGGGGAGAATAGGAAGGCAAAAAGGCAAAACCACATTCTCATTGAATTTGGTTCAGGGAGAGAATGATATACATACTAAATGGGATATCTCAACCTACAGAAAAATAGGGGGGAGGGGGAGGAGAGGAAGGATGATGGATGGGAGGGCATCCTTGGGGGGAGGGGAGATTGGAAGTACCCACTACAGAAGAGGGACAGGATCATGTAGGGAATGGACCAGGTTGGGGGTGGGATGAGTGGGAGGGAATTATAAGCAGCCTTGTACAATATATCTACTATGATAATGTTGTGCATAGCTAGACATGTACAACATATACTGAATTACTTATCTCCTCAGAGGGAATGGGTGACAAGGGAGGAAAGAAATAGATCTGAAATTCAAGGTCTTAAGATTAAATGTTTCAAATATATATAAATACTATTATTAATACTCTTTTGCTTGTAATTGGGAGATAAGATGTGCAGGCATTGGGACACAAAGATTCACCTTCCTCTAATGGAAAAGTCAAAGGGGGTATGGGAGAAGGCATGGGAGAGAGCAGATTGGAGGAAGTGATATCTTGCGGGACTACTATTCTGGGAGGGTGGGTAGGGGAAAAACGGGGAGAAAATGATTGTAACTCAAAATCTGGTGGAAATGAATGATGTAAAACAGAAGTTAATAAAGCATTTGTTTAAATATTTAAAAAAACTACCATCCAAGATAAGGCCTCAATCATAATTTTCCTGAATTATTGCAATAACTTTCTAATTTGATCTCTCTACCCCAAGTCTCTCCCCATTACAATTCATCCTCCACTCAGCTGCCAAAGTCATTTTCTCTAAGCATAGCCTATGTCACTCCCACAGAATAAACTCAAGTAACTCCCTATTACCTCCATATATTATAGTCTTGGGGAGCTATCTATATGCCTACATGCCTAAATTTGGCAGCTAGGTAGAACAGTAGGTAAATCCCTGGGCCTAGAGTCAGGAAGACCTGAGTTCAAATGTGGCCTCAGATACTACCTGGGTGACCTTGGGCAAGTCACTTAACCTTTTTTGCCTTGGTTCCCTCATCCGTAAAATGGGGGCAATAAAAGTCTTTCCATTTTTTATCACCAAAACCTGCTCACAACTCAACATTTTATATGGCAGGCAGGTGGTGCAAATGTATGGAGTGCTAGGCCTGCAGTCAAAGAGATCTAATTTCAAATCCTACCTCAGATACTTACCAATTATATGACCTTGGCCATATCACTTAACTATCTGCCTCAGTTTTTTCATTTTAAAAATGGGTATAATAGCATCTGTCTCCCAGTGTCATTGTGTGGATAAAACGGGATGATGTGTGGAAAGTGCACCCAGAGTTACTGTGAGGATCAAATAAGATAATAATTGTAAAACACTTAGCACAGTGCCTAGTACATAAGGGCTATGTATATGTTAGTTATCATTAATATAATTATATAATTGTCAAGAGTCACAATGACAGTATGTTACAAAACAAGACTTAAACCTAGGTCTTGACTTCAAAGCTGGCTCTCTACCGAGCCCATTACCATCCCTTTCATAGATGTTTCACTATGTATTAGCCACTACTTTTATAGCAAGAGTAAAACACTACACAACTGAAAAAATGCTTTTTGATTGATTGAGTGATATCTTTGCTACCTTGGGAGAATGTAGTTCAGGAGTTCTACTAGTCCTGTCTATCTCAGATGGAGAGATTACACAGCAAACCAAGCAGACAAAACAAATCTCTTTAAGGACCAAAAACTGGCTTGTAGACCTCTGTGACTCTAGCTGAAGTAACCTCTCTCACAGACACTTTGGATAGTTATTGTATCCTTTAAAAGGGAGGGAGACTAGGATCTTGAGGACTTACAGTTTGTAATTCTAAAGAGAATTAACTGTTATGGCTGGAGAAAGGCTTTCTGAAGGATAAACAGAAAGGACTAAGAAAAACTCTCTCCTGATGAGACAGAGAAAGTTAACTGCAATGGAGAAAGAGTCTGAAGAGACATTTTGAGAGAGCTGGGTTAAACAATTTAGTGTAGAAAATATACAGAGAAGAGACTTAAGATGTCTTCCTGAGAAAAATAAAAGGTGAGAGGAAGAAGGAAGAGAAAGAATGAAGAGGAGGAGAATGAGGAGATGATGATGAAGATAATGATGGAGAAGGAGAAGGAGGAAGAGGAGGAGAAAGAGAAGAAGAATCAGCAGCAGTGGCAGCTTGGGGGAAAATTGGATTAACTCATTTACTTTTAAACTATGGTAGAGGCTCAGAGCTAATTAATTAGAGAAATTTTATTTTCTACTAACACATTTCTATTAAGAGGAAATATTAGATCCTTTAATTGTCTTAGAACCTAGGTAGAGGATTATTACAGAAGAGCCATTAATAGGAAGTGGGGAGGGGTAATATAGTGTGGTAGTTAATTAATGCATATATTACATACCCACATAAATTACTTAGAGCAATATCATCCTCCCTAAACTCTATTACATCTCTATTTGTATTATTGGACAATGATAATAGCTAGCATGTATATAATACTTTGGTTTGCAAAGCACTTTCCACACATCATCCCATTTTATCCACACAATGACACTGGGAGATTGATGCTATTATACCCATTTTTAAAATGAAAAAAAAAACTGAGGGAGATAGTTGAGTAATATGGCCAAGGTCATATAATTGGTAAGTGTCTGAGGTAGGATTTGAAATTAGATCTCTTTGACTGAAGGCCTAGCACTCCATGCAATTGCACCACCTCCCTGCCATATAAAATGTTGAGTTGTGAGCAGGTTTTAGTGATAAAAAATGGAAAAACTTTAAGTATAGCACTAGGAATGGACTGCATGTCTGCCAACCAGTAGAACTGCTGCTTCAAGAGTTTGTGGGTTCCTGCTTACAGAGACTGGATGACTATTACTTGAGTATATAACTATTACTTGAGTATATTATATATATATATATGTAATTATGTGTATATATATAATTGAATATATATAATTACTTGAATATATAACTATTACTTGATTATATATGTGTGTGTATATATATATATATACATATATATATATATATATATATATATATGATTCCTTTTAGTTATAGATTAGACTGGATGTCCTCTGAGGTCCCCTCACTCTTAAATTCTATGATTCTGTGAAGGACTGACCTAGCAAAGAGAAAACAGTCCTACTATTACCAGTAGACTGGGCATTAATCAAGCTTATTTTTTTTTAACCACAAGTCAGGCAAATTTTTCTTCTAAGAGGACTGAGATATGAATCAATGGAGAGGATATCCCTGGCTTGGAAAAACAAAGTCAGGCCAGGAAGAAACACTAGCGATAGGAATTTCTATCATTTTTAATGAGGAAAGGAATTTTGAGATCTTTAACTCTCCTTATCCTACCTAGTATGGATTCATTGCTCTAGTCTAAGTTCCTGGGCAGCCTATGATCCCAGCTTCCCCTGACAAAATCTGAACCAATATGGGGCACCTTGTGTTACATTGGTAGCACCTAAACCTACAAACATTTCTGAAGCAAAAGCTCTGTATAGCTTTCCCACAAAAGGTGAACTGGAACAACTCAGTTGAAATGTCCCAGATCATGGGATACTCCATTGAGGCATCATGGATTTAGAGCTAGAAGGGACCACAGAAGCCATCTAGTTGAACCCCCTACTTTTATAGATGAGGAACTGAGATCCAGGGGAGTTAGGTGACTTGACCAAGATCACACAGGTAATAAGCATCAGAGGCAGGATTTGAACCCAGGTCCTCTAAGTAATGGTCATAAGAATGGTCAGAAATTTTGAATGGGATGATTTTAGAGAAATTTACTAATACTAAAGATTACTTTTTTTCTACCTTAGTAGACATGTGCACATGCTTATTACACAAATTCCTGGTTGATAAGACAAAAACTTAGTAAGGTAAATTAATACATTTTAAGTTTTTTCCCCCAATTTAACACCATTTATGAACATTATACACATTAGCACTAGAAATACTGATTTTCATATCTGTTTCCCTGAGTAACCATTTAAACTCAATCAACATATCAAGCAGAGATTTTGCTTGATCTGTTTTTCAGATTATTTGTCTATTTGGAACATTCGTTGTTAAATTTTATAATTGAAATCATCATCCAGGACTTCACTACCTAAAGAAAATAAAGATGAAATTTTGCAAGGAAAAAAAAAGAATTGTCAGAAAAGCTCAATCCCATGTTCTATCAAGCCTAGAATTCCTTCACAGACATGTTCTTGCTCAGTCTCAGTTGAATGAATGCTATTTGTTCCTTTAAAAGTTAGGATGCCAACAACTCATCGGTCAAGTACCTAGTTTGACTGTAAGGTTTTTTTGTTATTGTTGTTATATCAGAACCTCTCAAAGTGGCCAGAAGAGGATGAAGCAGGAAGAGAGGTGGGCAGAGAAGAGGGGAAGAAATGGTCTCCTTGACATCACTTAAAGATTACAGAACTACTATTAACATCTCAGGGTCCCCTCAATGGCCAGTTTTAGATACCAGAAAGGAATAAGGATGAGAACAAAACCTATGATCTCTGGGAAGAAACACTCAGAAGAG
The DNA here is from genome assembly GCA_011680675.1 of Gymnobelideus leadbeateri. Lineage (NCBI taxonomy): Eukaryota > Metazoa > Chordata > Mammalia > Diprotodontia > Petauridae > Gymnobelideus > Gymnobelideus leadbeateri. The sequence continues at coordinate 50,149 of WOXC01001476.1, read as the reverse complement.
TAGCCCTTTCTCTGCAGTTCACAGAGTTGTCTAGAACACTGAGAGTGATTTGCCTAGGACCACACAACTGTATGTGTCAGAGACAAGTCTTGACTTTCTGGCTCTGAGAATAGCTCTCTATCCATTACAAAATCTCTAAGAGCAGTCACAGGTTCCAAGGGGCAATTGAGAAGATAGCAGGATCTTTAAGGAGCTTCTTCCTATGAGGAATTCTTTCCTAAAGGACAACCAAGGTAGAATTTTCCATCACATGAAGTGACTCTTTTTCCATCATCTTTCCAAGATACATTGTCTTGAACTACTATTCTTGTGCCAGACTCATAAGTCATCTATTTAATAATCATTTCTAAACTTTTCCAGCAATCAAGCTGACAGATCTATAGTTTCCAGAATCTACATTTGTTACTATTTCTAAAAGCTAGTATTTTAACTTTTTCAACAGTCTTCTGCTCTCATTTTTCATGATTTATCAAAGATCACCTGCAAACACTGGTTTAGTTACAATATCTGGAAATTCTTTCAGAATCCTGAAATGTATTTCATCTGGGGTCTTGAGCCTTGAATTCACTTAAATCAGCTAGATGTTCTCTTACAGTATCTTTTCCTGGTCATGGATTTTAATTTCCTCTTAAACACAGCTGTTATTAAAAAAATAACTGCTATATTTCATTTTTTTGTTGGCAGTAGGGAAATTAGCTGGTTTGAACTTTTATTGGCTTAGAGATCTGACTTGGTACAAATAAATACTTCTGGTATTCAAGCAGAGGCTGCATGACCATCTGTCATCGACACTGCATGGATAGATAATTTATTATATGTCCTTTCCAAATAAGAGCTGATGGTACATGAACCTGGGAAGAATCTAGGGAACCCAGTCCTAAGTAGTTACTTACTACAGGTGAATTAAACTGAAAATTATTTTGAATATTATTCAAAGGTTCTACTAATCACTTTCCTTTTATTATCTGTCGTTCCCTGCTTCTTACTTCTATCCTGCCTCTTCTTTTCCTTTTTAATAGCCATGATTTGATTTGTAATGAAGATTCTCTCCTATCCCTTCATATCAGTAGATGCAGATGAAGATTTCCCCAACATCAGCACCAGAAAAATAACTTGTAGACTTGAACTCCAGTTTTCCATTAGCACTATGTTAGAGAAGAGAGAGGGAATTATGCTACCACCATGCCAAGCCAGGCTTGAATTCTTCCTGGAATAATTCATTTGAGCAATAAAGTAGCTATGATGGGAACATGCGTTCCTAGAATTTAATTATAAGACCAAACCAGTCTAATTGATTCAGTTTTTGTTTTGCATTAAGAAGAAACCAAATGTTATGTCTTAAATAAAATATCTATCAGCTTTGTGAAAAAGGGTAGCCCATCAATTTAGGTCCCAGAGCCATGAAATTTTCAGTCTAAGACATCTACTGCACTTGATAAGTCAATAAGAAATTAGCTGTTTTTAGATTCTAAATTTTAAATTAATAATGCATTCTTTTCCTGTTGGTTGCTCTTTCTAGGAGTCAGTTTTACTTTTTGAATTTGATATCAGATCATTAAAGAAAAAAATTACAGAATTCTACTCACAAGGAATCCTCAGTTTTCTGCTTCAAGGTTTCTGGAGGGATTTCCTACCCAAGTGCTAAAGCAGTCCCAACCTTGCTTCCTGAGCTAAATGAGATCAGACACATTCAGGATGGTCTGTATAACCTTTGACATCCCTTACACTAAGCTATTTATATTCATACTTTGCAAATGTATTTCCTGACCACCAGAACAGTTCATTTTAACTATAAATGAATCTTCAGTATGTGCTGTGGCCTCCAGTCCTATGCAGTGAGAAATCCTTACTCTGCTTGGTTCTTAATAATTATGTAGCTTCTTCATTGCTTCAGGCACTATACCATTCATAAGATAGCATTAGTGAATAGGAAATGAATTATTAGTAACAATATGCTCTGAGACCCCAGTGCAGGAAGGGTGAAACATGTGCCAGACCTCATTCTACCTTTTTCCTCTCTAAATAATACATGTGGAGGGATGATGGAGGCATAAATTTTATCCAAGAGAATTAGTAGAAATTGAAATAAAACCCAAGAAAGATGTTCTTCTGTTGCATTTTTCTTCAGCTACCCAAAATATCAGAAGAGCTGCTGCATGTTCTGTGTATGTAGGCCAATTGCTGTGACGCAGGAAGGGGGTTGAGACTTTGGAATATGAATTTTTGAAGGAGCTAAAAGTAGCTCCAGCTGGGATTAGACAACAGTCAGTACTGTAAATGGTGAACTTGCTTAATATGACTGTCTGCTTCAGCTTTAAATGACATTTGCATTATAAATCCTTATTATTAAAAAGAAGAAGAAAAAAGAAAAAAGATTAGATGCTGTTCATTTACCCTAGCTCAACGGCTATACAAGGAAGGAAATGTTACCTGCAACAAACTGTACAATTCGGGGCCTTTCCTTTCCTCCTCTTAGCATCAGAAGTAGACATCTTTCTTCTAGTATGAGACAAACCTACAGTCATGTCAAGAAGATTAACTAGTTTCACCAAACTACCTGAACCAAATAAAGCACACGTAATAGCAGTATTCCAATACATCAGTGCTTCCAGAATGAAGTAAGGGCAAACCTGTGCTTACTTAATTCCATTTATTGATATGAGACAAAATAATGTATGTTATAAGAAAAATGTTATAAATGGGTGATCAGTTCACCATGCACCAACAGGGTATATAGGGAGGTCATAGAACGTATTGCTGCTGAGAAAAGAGAAATCCCATCTGACCTTTAATGCTTAAATAGAATATGATTTTGGAAATACTGAACACTAAATTAACAAGAAGGGTGATGTTTCATTTCTAATGAATGACCTATTCATTCAATAGAATTTTAGTAAACAAATTGCTAAATGATTGGAAAGAGAATAGATTTACATTGTTAACAATGAATTTCTACTCCTCTTAGCCATTTAGCATAACGTGAAGAGTACTAGATTTGGGAGCCAAAGAAGACCTTCGTTCCAATTCTATCCTTGACAGGAATACGTGACCTAGCCACTCTGAGCCTCAGTTCCTCATCTGTTAAAGAGGGATAATAGCACCCAACTCACAACGTTGCTTGTTTTGTTGTTGCTCTGCAAACATTACATTTAAACCTAAAACAAATGCCAATTGTGATTTTTAGGGCCTTTTTTATCATCATCTTTTTCAACTCCCTTTCCAAAGAGAAAATAGTTACTTCTCTAGCAAGAGCCTGCTTTGCTTTCATACATTTGCAAAAAAACCCCATGGAATAGATATAAAATCAAGGTCAGAACCCAAGTAGATGTGACACGATTCCTGTCACCACTTTGACAGATGTGGATCACATTCTACAGTCATGTCAAGAAGATTAACTTGTTTTACCAGAACTAAATAAAGCACACGTAATAGCAGTATTCCAATACATCAGTGCTTCCAGAATGAAGTAAGGGCAAACCTGTGCTTACTTAATTCCATTTATTGATATGAGACAAAATAATGTATGTTATAAGAAAAATGTTATAAATGAGTGATCAGTTCACCATGCACCAACAGGGTATATAGGGAGGTCATAGTATGTATTGCTGCTAAGAAAAGAGAAAATTCAAAAATAAACTAAGTTTACAATAAGTTGACATAGTTTATCCTAACATAGAGTCTAACCAGAGATAGTTTTGGCAGGCATGGTTTATACAGCACCCAACCCCTGCTCTAATTTATTAGTCTCAAAGTTGTCTAGGAAACTGGCCAAAGCCACTTATTTAAGATCCTCGATTGTTTTCTCCCTCCTACTAACCCCATTAGCCCTTCTCCCCTACAAGGGAAAGGATAGAGAAAGAGCCCCAATCACAGTACCTTGGCTAGGAAGAAAACAGATGGTTAGTAGGTTAATGGGCCATCCCTTGGTAGAGAAAGAAACCTTCACACTTCTCTAGGGACACAAAAGCATAGCAACACACAGAGCAGAGACAGATGTCCTGCCTCCTTCAATCCTGGGAAAGGGTGAAGGCTATTTCTCTCACAAGCCTTCCCTGTGCTGCCCTCTAAAGTAGAGGCATTATCTATATTACCATGAGGTCACTTAGGAGCTTGGAGAGAAGCATATGGGAAGCTGGTAGACAGGTGCAGAAAGAGAAAATGAGAAACTTAAATTTTACCTATTATAAATTTTGCCAATCCTGACCTTACCACAGAAAAAAGGAGAGGAAATTGTTTCTTTCTCTTAAATCATACGGCCCCCTCTCCCTAGCACCTGGAATTCAGGCTAGCACTACTACTATTATGGTTTAGTTGTATTTAAGGTTAAATGGAATTTTGTGGGTTGGTCTAGAAACCTAACCACTATTTATAGCAGTTTCTATGGGAAAATGTGTCCCTAGTTCCAAATAATCAACTGACAAATGAAGAGTTAGAGTACAATCCATGAATAAATGGAGGGCTGCCTATGTGTATAAAGGGGTTGCACTATCAGTCCAAATATATGAGAGGTCATTTAAAGAAAAATATAAACACAAGTACTTACTAAAAAGAGGTAAGAGAAGTTCCTATAAGCTTTATTTGTTGGGGAAAAGGAGAGTGGGAGCCATACAGACGTGTGTGTGTGCATGTGTTTCATACAGAATTGGTAATGGGGGGGTAAGTAAAGCCCTTTTGTCTTCTCTAAGACAGATTTAAAGTTTCTGGGTGCAAGAGAATAGATCCAAGGGAAATTCAGTTGTCTAGGCTCAAGGCAATGGACATTTAGATAATGAGAAAAGGCTTTTAGTTCAGTACTAACTGCTGTTTTCAAAAGGAAGAGCTCATAGGTATTCAAGAAAAGGTATAAAGACAGGAAATGTGAAGAAAATGAGAATACACATTTCTCAGGAAGAAATTTTCCATTTTCTCTCAGTGTATTTGTTGGTTTCCACTCCATGGAACATCATGTTTCCCTCAGGAGAAGCTGGTCACCTGCCATCTCATCATGCATCACTCAGTTTTGATATTTACCTTCTGAACTCCCTCAGTTGCCTTTCCCCTTGGCTTGGAGGGCTACAGGTTGGAGCAATAAACTCATCCCAACATCTTTCTTTATGGGGGACTCAGACTTTCCCAGGTAGCTCTCCATTTTTCATCAGCAAATATACTTGGTTTCCCCTCCACAGCAGATCATGTCCTCAGGCTGAGTACTACCTATTTATCCCATTCCCTGCACCCCTTTCAACTTCCTTTCATGTGTTGTTTCTTCCCATTTGATTACAAGCTTCCTGAGAGCAGGAACTGCCTTTTTCTTCTTATTTCTATCCCCAATGCTAAGCACAGGGCCTGGCACATAGCAAGCACTTCAATGTTTATTGAATTGAATTGAAGTTAGAGGGAGAAGGACCTAGGATGAAAAGAGTCCAGATTGAGATAGCTGGATGGATAGGGTTTTCTCCTAAAGGAGATTCTACATCTACTGCATGTACTATTTTCTATAGTGGCCTACCTGCACATATGTTGTACCCTCTCACTAATTATAGTGGAGTAGTTTGGCCAAACACACTGGTCTAAGAGGAGGTATTGTTGTCCTCGGAAGAAATGAAAAGGTCTATATCACCAAAGCCAGAGGCACACAGAGAAGCTCCCAGAAAAAAATGGGAGTCTATTGACATACCACAATTCAGAGCAGAAACTTGAAAATCATCCCATTTTCCTGACAATAACCAAGAGAAAACAAAGCAAATTGACAAAAAGAAAAGGAAAAAGAAACTTGACATTTATGGTTAAGATTGTGACTCTGGTGGTAGGCTAGTCTCACATCAAGAGAGGCATCAGTGGACTCAATCTTTGTGATTTGCGATGCCTTACTCAAGACAGAAACCATTTCTTATGAATAAATAAAAAGTATTTACAGGCATTGTGCTAAGCACTGAGAATAAAAATACAAGCAAGCAAAACATTACCTGCTCTTACAGAGCTTATATTATAATGAGGGAAGATGACAGATAATAGGGAAGATAGAGTTGGAAAGGAGGAGAAAGATCAGAAAACAGGCAGCACTGTCTGGAGATAGAAAAAAAAGTGACATAGTAGCCTGGGTCCAGGCAAGATAAGGTGAAAGTTCATCTATTAGAATTCAGGGTCCCAGGGTCAGGAGCCCAAATTCCAGAGAGACGGAAGAGGAGGGTCAGAGTGCAGGCCAGGACCTATCGAGATAGGTGTTGTTTTTTTTTTTTGTTAAGTCATTTCAGTAATGTCCAACTCTTCACAACTCTATTTGGGGTTTTCTTGGCAAAAATATTGGAGTGGTTTGTCATTTCCATGTCCAGCCCATTTTATAGATGAGGAACTGAGGCAAACAGGGTTAAGTGACTTGCCCAGGGTGATACAGCTAGGTAGGTATCTGAGGCTAGACTTAAACTCAGGAAGATGAGTCTTCCAGATTCTAAGACTGGTGCTCTATCTTCTGAGCCACTTACCTTCCCATCAATATAAACTGTTTAATTTTGTTTTTCTGAATTAAACCAGTCAAAAACTACTTCCAAATCTACACCTGAGTATTTAAGAAAAATCAATGATTATAGTCCAAGATCTCATTTGATCCTCAAAATAATTGTGTGAGATAAGTGCTATTATAATTCCTCTTCTTCAGATGATTAAACTGATGCTGAGAAAGGTTAAGTGAATAACCTCTTTTCAAGGTCCCACTACTAAGTGCTTGAGGCAGGATTTGAACTCAGTTCTTCAAATCCATCACTCTATCCACTACACCACTTAGCTACCTCCCAGTAAAAAGATCAAGGACAGTGGTGGCTAGGTGGTACAGTAAATAGAACACTGGCCCTAGAGTCAAGAGGACCTGAGTTCAAATCTGACCTGAGACAATATAAAAACTAACCATGTGACCTTGGGCAAGTCACTTAACTCCAATTGCCCTACCTTCTTCCCCTTCCAAAATGCAAAAAAAAAAGATCAAGGACAAACACTGAAATACCCCCCCAAAATGATAATGTTCTGACATTTGGTAGGAGCAATTTTTGTTTTTAAGTTTATAAAAATATTCACGGTCAACTGACTTCATTTTAATATAAGGCTACTCCTGGAAATCTGAGTGTGAGTAATAGTAATGGTGGTGCCTTACATTTATTTAGTGCTTTATAGTCAAAAAGCATTTTCACAAACATTACCTGAGTTTATCTTTACAAAAGACCTGTGAACTGTGCAGCATCATTCCCATTTTATCAATGGAACTCTAGTTTTTGATGTCCAATAACGAGAATATTCAATTGTCATCGAAAGCAAGAGGCAGAATCTATCACTGGTGGCAAAGGGAGATAGTTCCTTCCTCAAATCCTTTCTCACATATTGCTTCCATCTCTCCTTTCTATCTGTCACACATTGCCTGGTATCTTAAGAGTAGTTCAAAGTTTTTAAGCACTTAAAAGTCATAGGACCATCTCCACTCATTTCTCAGGCAAGGAAGATAAAGTCCAGAAAAAGCTGTAAGAAAAACAACAGCAATGATAATCATTGCACGCCTTGAGGGATTGTAGACATATAAGCTTAGTACTTTCTATACATTATCTGAATTTAGCCTCCCAAAAATGTACTGTGCCAGTCACTGCACTAAGCACTGAAGATGCAGAGAAAGATAAAAGACAGCCCCTGCTCTCAGGAGCTCCTAGGCTAATGGGGGAGACACAGTGCAAACAACTTAGTAGAAACAAGCTATCTAAACAACAATTGGAAATAATCAACAGAAGGAAGACTCTAGAACTAGGGGGAATCGGGAAGGGCCTCCTGTAGAAGACAGGCTTCAGCTGGGTCTAAAGGATGGCCAGTGGTGGGAAAAGACTGATGGCAGGCAGACCAACCAGCCAGCTATTGCAGTAATCCAGGCATGGACTGATGAGGGTCTGAATCAGGGCAGGATCAGTGTTAGAGAAGGGGACATATGCAAGAGATGTTACAACTGGATTTGGCAACAGATTGGATATTGGGGGAAGGGAGGAGAAAATAAAAAGTCAAGCATGACACCCAGGTTTTGAGCCTATCAGGGGCGTCCAGGCCACATGTGGTCCTCTAAGTCCTCAAGTCCATCTTTTGATTGAACCCAAAAAATTTGGTCACAGGTTCCCCACCCCTGGCCCAGGTAATGAGGAGGAGGATGCTATTCTCAACAACTCTAGGAACACTGGGAGGAGTGGAGGCATTTTGGGGTGGGGGGGCAGGGTAGAATAGTGAGTTTTGTTTTGGATATAACAAAAATAATGTTTCCATGTTTTAAGTGTGGAAACTGAAGCTCAGGGAGCTTAGGAACATATTGACAACCTCTGTGATGTTGAGCAAGCAAAGTCAATATTTAAACCCAAGTTCTCTGATTTCAAATTCAGTGCCCTTTCTATTTTACCAAACGCTTTTCTCACAACCACCCATAATGTGGGTAAGTAAATATTATTCTCTACATATGTGTGTGTATTTATACACACACACATACATATATACATACACACATATGTATATATATACATATAGATAGATAATCTGTATATATCTTAATTGTACATCCTTGTTTGCATATTGTCTCTCACGATAGAAAAATTAAATGGGGCAGCTAGGTGGCACAGTGAGTAGAGCACTGGCCCTGGAGTCAGGAGGACCTGAGTTCGGATCCGGCCTCAGACACTTAACACAAAAACTAGCCCTGTGACCTTGGGCAAGTCACTTAACTCCAATTGTCCTACCTTCCCCCTTCCAAAAAGCAAAAAAAAAAGAAAGAAAAAAATGAACTAAGGAGGTATCATTGGAAGTCTTCAAACAAAGGCAGAGTAATTATGACTTCTTAGGGATGTTACAGAAGATTTAGACTGGATTAAATGGCTAATGAGGTCTCATCTAACCTAGATTATGTGATTCTTGAAGCTAAAATACCATTGGTGAGGTTGAGGTTGTTGCAGAGTGGGAAGAAAAACTTTATTTAGTATCTCTCCAAGGCAGTACAGAGTTTAGCTTGATATTTGGATAGCCTCAAAAGAGAAGGGAAAGGGAGAATCAACAAGTATTTATTAAACACCTACTTTGGACTAGGCACTATGCTAATCACTTTACAAAAATTTTCTCATTTGAGTCTCACAACCCTGGGGGGTATATACTATTTTATTACCATTTTATAGTTGAGGAAACTAAGGCAGATAGCAGTAAAGTGGCTTGCTTAGGGTCACACAGTTAGTAAGTGTAAGTGTCTGAGCTTGGATTTGAATTCATATTTTCCTGACTGACTCCAAGGCTCAGCACTCTATCCACCACACCAACTAGGAAGAATCATTCAGCTCTTCTTAGACATGCAAAGGAAATTTTTTAACGGTAACAAGGCATAAATAATGCTTAGACCCCAAAGTCAATCAGATATTCAGTCAATAAGCATTTATTAAAAGCAGAACATAAGAGACCTAACATGCAATTACCAATCATATTTACCAATAGTCTATGAATCCATAAGTATAATACCTAAAAGACATAAAGCAAAAATTAGCCAAGAGGCAATGATTAATAGTCTTTCTTCAGTCTCTACAGAAGTTGAAAGGAAAGATAAGAAGATACCAGTGGTTAATCTTCAAATATTCAATTCTAGGGGAAAAACTTTTTTATAGGTATCAATGAATCTGAACCTCTTCCCCAAAGAACTATGAAGCATAATAGAACCAAATTCCAAATACCCTCCATACTTAGCATGCATTATTTTCAAGCCAAGAATAAAAAACCCCAAAAGGAAGCGCAACATTTTTTCACCACTACAATTATTCAATGGAATGATCACACAAAGAATGCTACTGACTAGCTATGTATCACATCCTATTTACATGAAGGAGGATATGAGAGTCTAGCTCTAAAACTAGGCGGAAGGACTCCCCGGAGAGTGAATTCCTGGCAAGAGATAATACAAGTAATACATACTGTATTGGACTAGACAGTGCCTATGAGACCAATTGTGGATTTAAAGGGGAAATGTTTTCCTTTTAAAATTATGATCCTTGAAGAGCTAGTGGGACTTCAAGAATGCTCAGATACTCAAATCTCTTACTTAAAGATATCTAATTGTTTGTAATTCCTACTCTCTGCTTTCTATGTGCTTTGTGTATACCTCTATCTACATATTTCATTATTGATCTGTTGTCTCCCATTAGAATATTAGCCCCTTATCATGTACTGATTCTCCTTTGTTCTACCTCCTCATTACTCCTTTACAGAAAAGTAAAGCAGCTATTTTGAGGGAAAGCATGAGAAATTCTCCCTCAGAAGGAAAAGAAGGAATGAAGCTCTTACCTTTTTTCCCTACTATCAAAGCTTTGTTCTTCCACAATTAACAACACCTCTTTTTATTATGGTTCCAACTCCATCAGTGAATCACAGAATCTGAGGGTGACCTTTCATCACAATGGTAAGAGTCTAGGCTGTGGAATATCACCTTCTACCCCAATTTGGAAAGTCTTACATCACTTTAGAAGTGAGAGAACTGGGGCCCAGAGAGGTAAACATTTGCTCAAGAGTAATGTGGCACCATGGATAGAGTGCTGAGCCTGGAGTCAGGAAGACTCATCTTCCTGAGTTCAAATCTGATCTCAGACACTTACTAGCTATGTGACCCTTGGCAAGTCACAACCCTGTTTGCCTCAGTTTCCTCATCTACAAAATGAGTTGGAGAACAAAATGGTAAACCACTCTAGTATCTTTGCTAAGAAAATTTGAAATGGGGTCATGAAGAGTTAGATATGACTGAACAACAATAAAAGTAGATATAAAGTAGAATTCAAACCTGAGAATTTTCTGACTCCAAATTCAAAGCTCTTTCTGCTATCCTGCACTGGAAGAAAATCTTTTTTTTTTCCAAAGTCTCTAGATTGTAAATAAGCCCTTTGGCCATAAAATTATTTAAAGCTATTAAAAACTTGCTGATGACTAATGGTTAGGAAACACTAGGATAGACAAGCTCTAAGGTTTCATCCAGATCTAACATGTAATAGTTATTAGTACCACAAATATCTAGCTCTTGGTACTTAGCACAGTTATATTTATATATCATATAGTTAATAAATATTAGATATATGAGGGGTGGCTAAGTGGTGCAGTGAGTAGAGCGCTGGCTCTGGAGTCAGAAGGACCTGAGTTCAGATCCGGCCTCAGACACTTAATGCACACACAAACAAAAACCTAGCTGTGTGACCTTGGGCAAGTTACTTAACCCTAATTGCCCTCCAAAAAGCGAAAGAAAGAAAGAAAGAAAGAAAGAAAGAAAGAAAGAAAGAAAGAAAGAAAGAAAGAAAGAAAGAAAGAAAGAAATATTGGATATATGAGGGAGTGAAAAGTATAGAATCTTGAATCTATAAATACAGAGGTACTAGTTTCTAAATTTAGTTTTTTAAATTAATAAATATTTGTTGGTTTAAATTTAAGTGGGAAATAAAAACATAGGGGCCTTACTGTAGCAACTCTATATATGTCACACAAAGATGTGTCAAGAGTTTTCTGAAGTCTTTCTTACTTTTTCCCATGAATATTCGCTATTTACAATATCTACATTTTCCACTGCTGGTCACTTTATAGCATATTTATAGCATATTAAAAAAAATACTGGGGCGGCTAGGTGGCGCAGTGAGTAGAGCACCGACTTCGGATCCGGCCTCAGACACTTAACACACACACACACACACACACACACACACACACACACACACACAAATACTGAAAACAATTGTAGTGCTCATTCTTAGAGCATACTTTGGATGAAAGAGTTGTGGCTAATGTCCTTGCTAAGCCTTAATCATCCATCCCTTATACTGAAATGGAAATTCTTGCTTCAGCTGAGAGGTGGCATGGTAATAGGGAGGGCCTGGACTTAGAGTAAGGAAAACCTGCATTCAGATCCTACCTGGATACTCGTTGTAGGCACTGGGCAAGTGCTTAGACATATCTGCACCTCAGTTTTCTTGTGGCAGGAGAAAGATGAAATAAGTGAGGAACCAAAGGTTCGAGCTTTTGAGCATATCTATTTATTAAGCAGGGCATGCCAACTACATAACAAGTGAGGACCAGGCCTCCTCAACTTTGGCACTGGACACTCAATACAAGGGAGACAATTTTATGCATTAAAAGCAAACAATTAACAGGACACAAACCAGGATACAAGATTAGGTGATTTGATTTCTAATTAGAGAAAAGATTGGGGACTTTCCAAGTCAGGAGGGGGCTATGACTGAGTTTTGAGAGTCAAGAGGGACAAGAGCAAGCAAGAACAATTCCATGAAATAAGAAAAAGAGGTATTCCCAAGAGTCTGTATTCAATAAAAGAAACATGGAAACTGAAACTCATAACTGTTACAGGGCCAGTTTGCAGATAAGACATATGGGTTGCTTGAGATGTATAACTGTGAGAAAACTCTTTGCATTAGTCTTTAGATCTAAGTTTCTAGTCAGCATAATGTAGATCCTTAGTGAAGGGTCTCTAAGCAGCATGTAAAAAGAGGTGGTCCAGCTTCCCAGGCACAAAGGGCTAGGTTCAAAGAATGCAATAAAGTTTTCTCAAAATTCCCATAATTTAATAATGTTTTCTCACAAGACAGAAACTGAATTTGACTCATGACTTAATAGACAGGGAACTGAGCTAGATCCAGAATTGAGTCACAAGATGGAATCTACGTAGTTTACTGAATTCTCACAATTCTCACATGCTTGATTGGAGAATTGGACCAAATAGCCCCTTTGGTCCCTTCCAGCTTTCAATCTATCACATTATGATTATGGGAAGCCAGAGAAAAATAGACTGGGTATATGGCTTGATGCTGCAGATAGAAAAGGAAATTTCTGATATAGGTAGTCTTGTCTAGGCTTATGTCCCAACCATAGAAACAGTTATTCTAGAACAGTCACCTTAGTCAACAGACCAGAGACAACAAGCAGTTTCTCCTTGTTAAGGTCACTTGAGATTGCCCTTTACTCTGTTCTCTATTTTAATCTGTGTCGGTGCTGCCTAAGAAAGGTAAGTATGTATGTTCCTATGTTCTTCCCAGGTAACAGGAAGAAGGAAGGAGGCCATCAGCTTCCTTAACCCATCCTCCTCTAGCTATTCATATCAGGAGTACAAGAGGCCACACAGTACTATGGAAAGATCACTGCCTTCTGTCAGGACCTGGGTTCAAATCCTGCTTCTGATGAATACTACTCATGAGTCCATGGACAAGTCACTACCTCCCTGGGCTTTCTGTTCCTCATCTATAAAATGAGGGCATTGGATTAGATGTCCCTCACAGCTCTAACTCTATGGCCCCTCTCCCCTTCTGGAATCCCTACTTCTGTCTAGAACTCCACCACCAGGATTTCAGAGTCAGTGGGCTCCTACTGCCCAACCTGTAAAGCAATGAGAATTGCAAGTCATCTGTACCTCTGTAGGCAGTTAAGTAGTGAAAGCAGACAGGCAGTAACTAGAGTACTGGACTTGTAATCAGGGAAATCCAAATTCAAATCCAGTCCCAAAATTACTTGTTGTATGAACCTGGACCAATCATTTATTTAACCTCTGCTTCAGTGTTGCCATCTATGAAATAGGGATAAGTAGTAGCACCTATTTCCCAGGGTTATCGTGACAATCAAATGAGATACTCATAAACCACTTAACACAGTACCAGGCACGTAGTAGGTGCTTAATAGAGGTTTGTTTCTTTCCTTCCTTCTTTCTGCAGCTGGGAGAGGTTGATAATTGGAACCTTGAGTATATTTTCTTCTTAAAAACACCAAACATTAGCCTTGAAGTAAAAAAAGGATTCTAGTCCTTTGTGTAACATTTATAATTAAATTTATGATACTCTGGGACCCTAGGCAAGTCACACACTCTCTAAATTTCACTTTCCTCATCTATAAGATGAGTACAATGATTCTGGTAATACTTACACCTCACAAGGCTGTTGTGAGGAAAGTAAGGTGCTACATACACATGAGTTATCATGAGGTACTATTTTTACTCAGCTAAATAGACTTTTATGAGCTAACTTGAGAACTTACATTATTTCTTACTGAAAACTCATTCCAAATCCTGGCAACTAGCTTCCAAATGAAGTTTTCTAAGAGCAAATATTTTAGAAGGCATTAGAATGGCTATTTAAGGGAAATTTTTGCCAATTTCCCAAAGAATTAAACAGAAACACTTCTGAGAACTACAGCAACTGTACTTTTAACTGCTACTCTCCTTACTTGTATTTAAATAATTTATATGCGTGTTATCCCAAGATACTGGTACTGACCCACAGGAGCTCTGGATTTGCCCAGAGGCATCTATCTACTTTTACCCAGTTTCTCTAACATCCTAAAAATAGCACCAAATTATATAGTGCCAGGTCTGGGTTGAAGGGTAGATGATATATTAACATGATGGCAAACTGTTTTATCTGCATAACTGTTAGATTGGTAAAGGTATTGACCTCCTTAGTATCCTGCTCTAAAGAAAAGGTTCCCGGGAGATCTATCAGAATGTTTTTTTATAATAACCCTTAACCATGACTTGATCTATTGGCCCATGTCTGTAATTATGCCTCCTTCCCTGCAGCCTGCCTGAATTTGAAATGCTGATTTGAAATGTCCTGAGCACCTGGACTTGCAGCCCCATGGCCTGGCTTCCTGGAGATAGTGCAGAGTAGCAGAACAAGCCCCACTCTAGCAATCCAAGGATATAAGAACTCAGCTCTGTTACTTCACACCTGGGTGACACTGGGACATGCCACTTAACCATTCAAGACATCAATTTTGAAAATGAGGTGGACGGACTGGATAATCACCAAAGCCTATATCCACAACTAGAGATCTCACCTCCCCAGCACTCGAAATGACCTTCAGCTAGGAATAGCTGAAGTCTATTATGTGGGCCCTTTCCAGTGGCACTTGAGAATGTGGTCAGAAGATGCTGAGGTAACAACAATAGGAGCTTGCATGGTGTAGATTAATCCTTAACCATTAAAAAAGTCAGGGTAGGGGGCTCACTTTGAGAAGTGTTGTGTGATTTGACCAGATGAGACTCTGGGAAGCCATTGAGAGCCCCCCAGCTTTGAAAACCCAGATGTTGATGCTTCCCTCTCTGGTAACTGTGATTTGGTATTGATATAATGGTTGGACAGTTTGGAAGCCTGTCTGTTTGATCTGTAAGTTCTGTAACTCTGAAGTTCGGGGTGCTGACCTTTTCCCCCTGAACTAGGTAATGTTGTGTTTGTTTGATTAAAGTAAGCTTGTTAACTGATTTTGAGTTGCTTTCCTTTTGAAAAGCAGATCTAAGAACCTGTGTTGGCAGCCACCCTGGGGATGTTGGGGTGCTTGCTGCTACAAAATGGTGATGAGGGATGGGATCTGCTGAGTAAAAGGAAAGTATGGGGGCTGGGATAATTGTTTGTTTCCCAGTTGTGGTAGCTGTAATTCTGTGGAGCCATGGAGCAGGAGAGAAGAATGGCCTGCATGCTGACTTCACTGAGCTGAACTGACTTCACTGAAGCCAGGAGCTGCTGCCTTCTGCTGGAGGAGAAGGAACCCAGGAGTTTGAAATTCAGCCATAGGACAAGATAAGGACTGTGAGGCAAAGCAGGGGCACTGAATGTGTTTCCTTGCTGCATCCCACAGTTTGGGACCCAGGGGGAGGATGGACTTGTGACTATGGTGGGTAGGGTGAAGTGCCATGGACGCCAAGGACCCCACCTTTGGTTTTGTTGCCCAGCTCCCTCTCTGGACTTGGAAGCAGGGGCTGGAGCAGTGTGAGGGGAAGGACACCCCTCTCCTCCCAAGATATTTGCACTCTTGTTTTGAATTCATGCGATAATGCAATGTACTTTGTTTAAGGCCCAGTGGCCACTTTGGTAACTTTAGACATACCTGGAAAATGTGACCTAAGAGATGTTTTAGTGCTAATTCAAATATAAACTGTTTATGCTATGGGCATGAAAGATCTTGGGGCCAAATGTAATGGAAATGCAGATTTGAAGATCTTCCCTGCCCCTAGGCCCTTTGATTGGCGTAAGTGACTCTGAGAACCTTCTTTAATTTGAAAATATACTCTGCCCCCTAATAGGCTGAATGTTGTCACATGGAGCCTGTGGTAGGAGGCTTGGTTTTCAGGAATGCCCACACCTTGATGCTGTGTGATTGGGTAGTGGGTCAAGAAGGTTGTTACATTCTCTGAGCCAGGAGAAGGCCATATAGTCCCTGATGTGAGGCTTTGCTTTGAAGTTCACTTTGAGAAGTGTTATGTGATTTGACCAGTTGAGACTCTGAGAAGCCATTGAGAGTCCCCCAGCTTTGAAAACCCAGATGTTGATGCTTCCCTCTCTGGTAACTGTGATTTGGTATTGATAATGGTTGGACAGTTTGGAAGCCTGTCTGTTTGATCTGTCTGTATACTCTGAAGTTCGGGGTGCTGACCTTTTCCCCCTGAACTAGGTAAATTATATATGTTTGTTTGATTAAAGTGAGCTTGTTAACTGAAGAAAAAAAAGTCAGGGTAATCTTGCTCTATCAAAAGTGACATTTGTGCCCTGTCAAAAGAAGCACAGTGCCTTTCACACTGGACCTGTGATTTCAGTGGTACAGGGAACGTCTTGGTAAGGAAATTCCCTCAACCAAAGCTGGTGGGCACCTTTAGGGAACTGCCTGTCACACCAAGGGTTTAGATAGCCTAGCAAGAGTCACACATCTAGTGTGTGTTAGAAGTGGGACTTGAATCCAGGCCTTCCTCCCTCTGAGACCTGCTATCAATCTATGTTGCCTCTCATGCAATAAACATTTAATAAACAGTTGTTGAATTGAATTACATTATCTTCACAAGTAGGAAATGAAAATGTTACATTTCAAAGTGTAAACAGCTGAATCAAAATGTGAACTAAATTGAAGATTTTTTAAAGTGCCTATTTATAACATGCCCTCAACAGAATACTAGGTTAGCCCTAGCATACTATGGACATTGCATTACTGTGATTTCTGGTAGCGATAGCAAAGCCTTTTCCAAGTCTGACAAACTACATGTACCCATGTTATCTTGAATATTTTACTAAATGTATTTATTCCCTGGAGTCTTGAACAGGATTTTCCAAAGTGGGGGTCCAGCCTCTTAGCTTGACTCTTAGTGGATGTGCTCAGCCTGAGAGCAGGAAAATGAATCACATCCCAAGCTCTCTACAGCTGCCTTATCTCCCAACACAACTACACTTTTCTATTTTTATTAAATCCTTTAAAATTTTTATTTTATGTTCTACAATCAACATAATTATTAGCAGATGACTATATGTATATATTTTATAAATAGAAATAAGTAAATAGAAATATAATACTATATAGTAATACAAATAAGTAAATGTACTTATATCAGGGGTATATGTTACTGATAGAGATATAGTAGACCTGCTTCCAATTAATTTCAAGATCACAAAATGACTCACTCAATAGCAATGCAGCCATACTAATAATTCTATGTACCCAAGTTTATCATGAGTCTAGTCTTTTTCTTTTTTGAGTAAATGTTTTATTAAAAACTTAAAGATATTGCAATACATAGCAGATGGAACCTCAGAACCAGAAAGACCTGAGTTCAAGTCCTGCCTCTAACACATACTAGCTATATGACCCTATGATATGTCTATCAATTAACCTTTAGATACTCTAGACAACTGTCTAAAACCATTACTTACAGAGATGGTGTTGACCTGCATTTGTAGAGGAAGTTTCTTCACAAGGGAGTTCCCTATATTAACAAAATCACAGGTCCAGTTCCTATCCAGTGCTTAGCACAGTGCCTGGTATACAACAGGTGCTTAATAAATGCTTACTCATGCTACCTATTCCATTCTCTACTCTCTATTAAAACCTTAACAATGAACGGCAATATAATCACCTAAACTTTCTTAGTGACTACTTACATTTAAATAAATTAATTTCTCCATATAAAGCATCAAAATTTTCCCCTTATTCTAAGTCCTCATCAGGATTCTGTCCATTCATTCTCATTAATTTTTCTCCTTGCATAGTAATGCTTTGATGTCCATTCTGCCATCAGGACTATTTTTATTTAGTATGAACACATTTCTGAGATACTTTCTATTAAAAGGAGTTCCTTTGAAGGGAATACAAGGAATTGTCTATCCATACCATTTTAAACATACAAATAACAAGACAAAATCTGGCCATCTTTGCCAGTTGACTACCTCACTGAATTTTCATCTTATTTGAAATAAATGCTCTGTTATTTTATGGTCTAATTTATAGCATTACAGTTTTGTCAGATGAAGACCCTGAAGTTGTGGTTGCTTCTGTTGAGGATTCTCCCTTCCACTGACCCATTTAATCAGGGCATATCAGTACAAGTATCCACTGAGCATCTTTGTTGAAAATCACTTGATACTATTTTAATTATAGGGTTCTTTTATTTTTACCATCAGGATGATCCAGCTTATTGCCTACCAGGTGCCAACAAGATATTGATAAATTATCATGAGACCATGATGGGACATCTTACATAGAACACACATAGATCACAGCAACGGTATCTGTCCTTTTCCAAAAGAAGATACTAAATAATTAGGGGTGTAAGAGAGATCTTAAAGAAAGATTATGTTGAACAGAAACTGGATACACTGGGGAATGAATAACATGCCTAAGTGCTGACTTATTTCCTGAATGCATCTTAAAGATACTGGAGTCACAGGGGAAGGGCTGTGTCTTTATTTTAAATAAATACAAAACACAAAACTGTGGTAAGGAAACATGGAGTCACTATTGTGTTATCTTCTCCTTTTAAATCACCCTGATTTAGGAATATATATAACCTTATGTGTTCTGTATAGTAGATCCTTATAAATGATTGTCAAAAATTACTCAAATTAAATCTCTATCAATCCAGTCAAATATTAAGTTGACCCTGATTTCATTAATGACTACTCTTCCTCAGAAATCTCACATTCTTCTGATACCAGCTAAGGCTATGTCTTGCAAAGGGAAATGCTTTAACTTAAAATAATTTTTCATTCACAAAAAAAAACTTTTTCCTAGGGAAAAAAAAAACATTTAGGCATACATTGTCAGAGGCAGTCATCAAATCATGTTTTTCTTTCCATAACTGTATTGCTTTGTTCAACAAAGGGATGATTCATTAAAAGACATTAGTAAAATGTATCAAAAAAAATTTAAATCTAATATCGCAAAAGGTTTGTTTTTTTTTAATTGTTTACAGATGAATTAGAATACAAACTTCTGCTTAAAGCATACTTGCTCTGAGTTGCCCCATTTTCCTAAGAAAAAAGTATTTTTAAAGGTAAATTGAGAAGTATCCAAGTATATTGTATTTTTCATTAGGCCATTTCCTGATTTATTTCATTTTCTGGACTCAGAAGCTACTGTTGGCTTGCAAAGATGAATGGGACCATGGGTCCTTTCTCATTTGTTATTGGTGTTGCCTCATAAGGAAGGATGTTCATGGAACTCATGAAGCTTTTCTCCTAAACTGCAAAGGGACTGTAATCTGGGTCAGTAGAAAGACCTAAACCTATGACATCACAGCATTTTAGGGGAAAAAAACCATAATTATTTGTACATATAACTTAAAGATAGAGGTTATCTTACTTTATCATTATATAGACATATATTGCCTTGCAGAGCTGAGTGCCTTGAAATTGTATAGAATAGGCAGCTTTTGTACTTAATAGGCACTTAGTCAACGCCCATCTAATTAAATGGAAAAGAGGACCAATATACCAAGAGGGAAATGGGCCACTTCCATGGTAATGAGTTCTCTGTTACCAGAAGTCCTGAAGCAGAACCTGGGCCACTGTTTGTCAGGGATACCATAAATGAGAGTCCTATTCACATAAAAGTTGGACCAAATGATCCCTGACATTTCCTTCTGTTTTAGAGGTTCCAGGATTCTGAGTTTGTATTTGTTAAACCTTTGAATTTAGGCTTCCAGATTTTGATTCTTAACCTTGGCCTCCATCCAACTAATTCCTGATTCCTGCCTGGAAAATCTCCTTCCAAAATTTCATTACCTGTTGCTTACATTCAAATCTATTTCTTCATAACAACTGAAAATATAAATCCTTATGACAAAGATATGTATATCTGATGGCAGAGTCAATGTTAGGTAAATGATATACTGGCTAGAGATAGAGACAACCTGAGCCTGTGATTCCCCTGAAAGGGGTAAGTCTAGTGAGGAAAATTCTCCTGCCAGTTCAGGTTAGCACCTTCTCAGCAAATTACAGTCTTAAGCAGAGTTGCCTCTCAAATGCTTCCTAATGGAGCTCTTTAAAAAAAAACAACAAACTTTTGAGGGGATGTAATGTTTCCTTGAAGTTCAAAGGGCAAAGAATATCAAAGGTAACCTCCAGTGAAGAAAAATAGTAGCTGTTTTCTAGTCAGATTATCTTTTCTGAAAAGCTGCAAGCATATTAAGTCCAGAAATGTGTTTAAAAATTGTTTTCAATCCACATTAAGTGAAATTCTAACCATAAAAATAGAAAAGTATTTTAGGGACACAATTTTAAATAGTTAAGATTTTATTCTTTAGCACTGCCATTTACTTCTCATTTTGTCCGTCAGACTAGTTCAATTTTTTGTTATCATATAAGAAATTTAACTAAAGTATTCCCCAGTTTAGGGGAACACATTATTATAAGATACAGAAAATATATATAGAAAAATGAAGGAATAAGAGTTATAATACCAGAAAGAAGCAAAGAAAAATATAGTAACAGAATACCCTACATTTATATAATGTGTTTCCTTCAAAGTGGATCATAGCTTAGCATGCTATTTTCTCTTTCCTTCAAAACATCTCTGTAAAGTAGGACAAGGGTATGGAGAAAAAATAAAGTAACATTATTGTAGCCTCTGAATTTTCTTTGAAAGTTTATTTAGACCATTTCTTTCTAGTAAGGAGTGTGCTTGATTACTGAGAAGGTTCAATTCCAAATGTCGTTTGGGAATTTACCAAAGACTAAGCTAAAAAAAAAAAAACTCTTTTCTGAAGCTATCCTATAAGGTACAGCTAAGTATTTTATAACCTAGTCAAGCCTAAATCCCACTTTTCTTTTCTTATAGATGACATTTAACTCCAGGAGCTACAAACCTACAAACAGAAAATTGTCACTTGATGATCCCTCAAGGTTCATAGTTCAATAAAATATTAGATCAACTTGCTCATCTAAAAGTCCCTATAGTCACATTCATCTGCTACAAGGAATGAAAGGTTCACCAAAAAAGTCACATATAACCTGAAGATGGACTCATAACATGTAAGGAGAATAAGAAAAAGAGTGACAGTTTTGTTCATACTGCTGGGCATTGGCCAGACCCCACCTACGGATCAGTGCTTACATTTACAGGTATCAGAATGGGACTCACAGTAAGAGAGCCATTGACAAACAGGAAATCAGTTAGAGAAGGATGCCCAGGAGGACAGGGATTTGGAAATCATGCTACATGAGGAACAGTTGAGGGATCTGTGAAAATTCTTAGACTTGAACAGGATTGAAGAGCAGGGATATAATTCTTCATTAAAGTATTCTAGTCAGACAGTGATCAGTCACCAGTCCCATATATATTATGTGCCAGATGTGGTGAAAAGTGCTAGGGATTCAAAGAAAAGCAAAAATACTTCCTACTCTCAAGGAATTTGCATCATAATGGGGGAGACAACATGTAAATAATTACCTATTTGTGTGTGTATGCACACACACAGACAGACATATGTGTGTGTATACACACAGACAGACAGACATGTGTGTGTATGAAGAGAGAGAGAATGAGAGAGAGGGAGAGAGAAAAGAACAGGGACAGGGACAGGGAGAGAGAATAGAAGATAATCTCAGAGGAAAGTCATTATTTGGGGGTGGGGCAAGAGGTCTGGGGAAAGCTTCCTGCAGAAGGTGGAATGGGAGCTGAAGTTAGAGAGCCAAGAGGTGCAGGTGAGAAGGGAAAGCATCCCAGGCATGGACAATAGCCAAAGAAAATGCATGGCATCAAGAGATGGGTATTGTGTGCCAGGAACAGCAAAAATGTCCATCAGGAATATAGTATGGGGAATTCCTTCATTAAAACATAGGTTGAACTCAAGGACTTCTAATGCAGTTTTCAACTCTAAGATCTGATGAGTCTATAAGTAATTCTTGTCTAAAGGGAAATGCCTTTACCACACAGACTGTTAAGATGAGGCTTGATGCTAACCACAGTCTCTTTTTGCCCTATCATCATCTAACTTAGGCCTCCAAGGAAGGGAATTCTGGTTTTTCAAGCCATCAAAAATGATAGAGTTTAGATTGGTTCTGGGGTAGTTTAGATCAACCACAAGAAAAACTGCTACTATTCAAGTCTGAAGCTGGGATTATAAGGCTGTCCGCTTCACCAGTAGTGTATGCCTTTCTGATTTTTTTAGCATGTGTTTTAATGTAGCAGGGGCATTTCCAATAAGGGCTCCTCAAAGACACATTGTCTAAGTATCCAACTTCAGCACAAAAGTTGCTTCCTTTTAGGAGGGAAGCAATGTGGTACAGTGGGGAAAGCCCTGAATTTGGCATCAGAGGGCCTTAGTGTGAATACACACTAAGGAACTTAATACTTCTCTATATAGAGGATTGGGTGTCCCTGGGTCTTAGTTTCCTCATGTATAAAGAGTTGGATAAAATGACCCCTAAGGGTACCCACCCTTCAAGTTCTAAATCTATGATCCTCTGATCTGAAAAGCATTCTTTTCCCCTACCTTCTAAGACTACAGAGAATGGTCCTGGTATAATAATGTATAATACACACACACACACACACACACACACACACACACGTGTCTGTGTCTGTGTGTGTATATAGGCATATGCATTCATTTCATTGATATAGTATTATAATTAGTTAATATGTAATTTCTTTAAGCCTTAAAAGGCATTTTCCTCACAAAAACCCTATTAAAAAGGTGATGATATTAATCAAATTTTGCAGATGGAATGCAAAAAGAAGAATACTTACAGAAATCTGGCTTATGAGAGTAAAAGTAGGGCTTGGACAGATTACAAGAATTTGACCACATGGATGTAGAGGGAAAGAAACAATTTTAATAATTAAGTACAAGTAGGTAAATATACTGAAAGCAAATGAGAATTCCTTTGATTAGTGATAAAAATATAACAATATTTAGAAACGTGGATCTTTTTTGTTTGGGATCTTGTTAGTGGTAGTGTTTGAAAGGAAGGTTTAAAAAACAAAAAGCTGAAGTAGCTAGGTGGTAAATCCAGTAAACATTTAGTAAGCACCTACTATATACCTGTACTGTACTCAGCACTAGAAATACAATTAATTTTTTAAAAAGAAAGTCCCTGCCCTCAAGGGGCTTAGAGAGAGGCAACGCACAAAATGAGGCAGGGAAAGGGGACCAGGGGGCCCCACGGGCACCTGGTGCAGGGGCATATTGCTCTGTGAAGTTGAAACCAGGCAGAGCAGCAGATACAAACTGGGGTGTAACCTGAGAGTTCAGTTCATGCCCTTTATAAAGGAAGGCACTGGGAAGAGTTTGGTACTCTGTCCTCCAACTCTCCAATCAGAGGGGAGAGTGTTGGAGTTGGAGTCAGGAAAACCTGATGGGGTTTAGAAAAAATTGCCTGTGAAGTTCCTTCCAGCTCTTGATCTGTGAGCAAGAAAGATCAGAAAATAAATGAAGCTCTGCAAAACCATCTGAAAAGTTACACAACTAAGAAACCAGTTGAAGGAAACCTACTGATGTGAGTATTCCCTCCACATGCTTTTTTCAGCTAATATGCATGAAAAACAAAAATTAAACCTGCCACCTTCAGAGCCCAGTCTAGGTAAAATCCAATTGTTTGTCCTTTTGCCCAATAAAAACTTCATGCCTTCAAGGTCAACCTAGAAATTAGTTTAAATTAGTCCAACTTCCTCCATCTCCATCACAACAGAACACATAAACAGTACTATAGGCTGAACACATCTTAGACTGAGCCAAAGAAATGTAAAGCCCTAGGGACAAGAAAAATGTCAAACTATGAAAGCTACTTAAGAGAGACACACCCACCAAATACTAGGAATAAACACAATGATGATCAGAACCAAAGTACTCCACAGGAAAGGAAAAAAATAGGAAAAAAATAGGTAATTAAATATCACTCTTCTAGCTAGTGATAACGTTTTTGACGTTATCACACAATATTTGACGTTATAACACAATATTTTCATACTATTTTGACTGGAATTGATGAATGGTATAAAAGGTAGTTATTCTAAACTACTACAGATTCTGTATGATACAAAAATCAATCTTTGTCAACTCTACCTAGAACAAAGTTTGTTTCTGGGGTGTTTTTGGTTTTGTTTTGTTTTTTTTATCCCAAACCATGATACATACTCTTTAAATTTCTTGGATTAGTTAAAATAGACAGACAACAGAAGATTTACCACTGCAGAGTCATGTAGCTTTTAGTCACCTAAAGATTTTTTTTCCAAAGGATCAACAATAAAATAAAGATATTTTCTTTACAACAGATATGTGGTTTAGAAAAAACTCATTAATTTGATAAACAATTTGTTCATTAAATATCTGAATTATTATGTGGTATTTTTAAAATAAGAAATGCAATTGTATTGCTTTCAGATGTATATGGTAAAATTTGTTCTACTTAGCCTCAAAAGAAAGAACTTGCAGCAAATGGGTAAAAGTTGCAAAAAGACATTCTTGACAATTTTGGAAAAAAAAATTCCTTACATTCAGAGCTATCTAAAAGTCAAATAGGCTATCTCAGAAGGTAATGAGTAAGCCCTCCATTCTCTCTCCATAACCTTTTTTGGTTTGATTTCTATTTCCATGCTAATGAAGTCATTCTCAGATTACCAATGATTTCCTTTTTTGCCAAATCAATGGCCTTTTCTCAGTCCTTATTCTTTTTTTCTCCTTTCTTTACCATTTAACACTGCTGATCACCCTTTCCTTCTTGAATGACTATGTTCCCTTGATTTTCATAACCCACACCATCCTGATTTCATTCCCTCCTTCCAATCCTGCTCTTTCTTTGCCCTCTTTTACTGTTTTCTTGTCTTCTTCCCATTTTCTAACTGTTGGTATTCTCTGAGGCTAGCACCTTCCGAGTTCTGGCTCCATACTCTCCCTGTTGAAAAACTATACTTATGATTTCAGCTATCTAAAACTCAAATGGATTTGTGATCTTACTGAATCAAAAGTTTTCTCCAACGATGCAAATTGCAACCTATCCATGTCTCCCATCCCATGTGACTCTTGTCCTTGTTCTCCCAAAAGTTTGCCACAAAGGTACACTCAACACAAATTACTCTGGTCTTCCTACCCGTTTCCTAACTTTGCAAGGATACCAGCAAAGCACACTGGCCAAGCCCCTGTCATACCTTATAGCGGCCATATGACTGGCCCATATTCTTTTTCTGTTACACCATTCTTTGACAACTTCCTTTACTCTGGTTTCTCTCAGGAGTTTCTCATTGGCTATATGTTTCAACCAGCTTACACATACTATGTAATTCATTGCCCCCTGTTGTTCACTCTTATTTCATTGGAGACAGTGGTGTTACAGATCCTACTGCCATGTGGCAATGGTAAAAGTTTAGTACTGGAAAAATGGGTCTTTGCAGTTATGGGAAGGGAGTGAGTAAAAGTGATTTTGCAGTTTCAGGTAAATAATCTAGCCTACTCCCCTCCTCCTTTTCAGTATACTTCAGTCAGTTCAGCTTCTTATCTATCTCAATCAACTGTATCAAATATATAGTCTGTTGGACATGCTCTATAAGGTGACCAGACAAATACATGCTGATATCCAGGCAATACATAGTCTTTACCCATTTGGTATTTCTTATGTGATGCATAAGCCAAACTCCTTTTGATTACTTACATGTCTTCCAGGAGCCTCTGCAATGTCTTGAGACTTGATAAAATCTACATAAACAGTAATATCTAGAGGACACAATATTCATAAGGGGGTCCTCCCTTTACATGGATTCTGTGCTTGATCTCAATCACAATGGTGAATATTTTTGATGAGCAGACATCTTCCCATCTAATGCCTTACCTGATGTTAATTATCAGAAGGTCATTACATCCTCTAAGAAATCCTGAATTATCTTGATAAATGGTTAAGATATGTTGTTGTAAAACAGCCTATGAGGAGGAGTTTTGTTCTACCAAGTGAAATTATTTCTTTCAATGAATAGTAAGAACAATGGCATCTTGTATTGTCTACATATTTCAGATGCCATCAAACTATCATCTATAAAATATAGGTATCATCTATGGGAATCTATACAATATCATCTATAAAAATAGCAAAGAACACCCAAATATAAATCTATAGACCTGACCTTTCACTTCAAACTTGAATAGAATCAGTGTAAGAAGGAACTTTAGGAGCCATAGTTCAACATCTAATTCAATACAGGAATCTATTGCATCTATAACAGAAGCTTATTCAGCCTCTATTTGAATACCATCAATTATAGGGAACTTATTACTTCACAAGGAGATCAAATTTCATTGTTGAATGACTTTCATTCTCTGGAAAGAAAAACAAATCTTACCTCCTCGAAATATACCCTCATTATCACTTCTGTAGCAGGAGAGGATAAATTCAAATTTCACCCCCTTCTAAATGACAGTCCTTCAAACATCTGAAAATCTGAATAACATCTGCCTTTAGCCTTCTTTTTTCCATGCAGACATGCCAAGCCCCTACAATCACCCCTCTTCTCTTAGAGACAATTAGATAGTATATCTCCAAGGACCATTCCTTGTCCTTTACAGCTGCTTCATAGCCTTTTCCATTTGCTTGTCCCATAACCTCAAACTGTACTTACCCCAACAAACAATTTCCCACAAATTCCCCAAAACTATGTTCCCCCTCCTAACTTCCCTCTCTCTGTCACTGACACCACCATTCATTCTCTTACTCATCCATGCTCAAAATCTGAGTCATTTTTGACTCATTCCCTTCTCAACTAAGTCCTAAAATTACTTTCTTAAAATGGCTTATGCCCATCCACTTCCTTTCATGCCCAGTGTTACCATCATCATCACTTCAAGCCTGGGTTGCTTTAGTAACCTCCTAACTCATCTCCCAGATAGTTCTCCCAAATCCATTTCACCCCACATACTAATTAATTTCTTAAATGCCATTTTCATCACATCATTGTCCATTCAAGAAGCCATCTGAGCTATCACAGGATTGTCTCAGCATTCAAGTCTGTCATAAGATCATAGGATTTAGAGCCAGAAGAGACCTTAGAGATCATTTTGTTTAATACCCTCATTTTACAGATGAGGCAACTGAGGCCAAGAGAAATTAAGTGATCACATCCAGTAGTGAGTCACAAAGCTTGGGTTTGAACCTAGTCTTCTGATTCCATATCGAGTTCTTTCCACTACAACATGATTCTACTTGGCTGACCTGACCTCACCTCCTACAATTAACACCCTAACTTAAGTCTTTTGATCTAGCCAAAGCAAGTTTCTCTATGGTTTTGCAGATGCTGCTCCCTTTGGCTAAATACCAACCTCCCTCCCCCGTCAAAATCCTACAGGGCTCATTTCAAGTCCTATTTCTCTTTAAAAGGACTCCAAACTTCTGAAGCCCCAAGTCACCTCTTCTTCCTCCAAGCTCTTAAATCAACTACTGTCGATATCATTCATTTTTGGAAATTATATAACACTGAGTAGAATATGATCAGCTAGTTTATATTTGTTATTATTATCTCCTCAGGGCAAACAAACTTCTTTTATATCTTTATATCTTCCTGCCCTCATCCCAACATACAGAACTTGAGAGAAAAAGAGGGAGGAAATAAGCATACATTTATTAAGTGCCTACTATGTGCCAGGCACTGTGCTAAGTGCTTTACAAATATTAACTCATTACGTGATTACCATGGAGCAGAAAATAGAAACTTACTACTTAAAGAATGAGAGGAAGGTTTGGACTCAATAGAAATAATATACTCAATCTAGTCTATTAGTGCCTAATACAGATCCTTAGGGGAACTGTGATAATGAATAGATAAGAATAGTTTATCAATAATATAGCAATTGTTGTTTATATGGAATGAATATTTTCATATTTTTAAATCTTTCTATATTATTCATATTAATTAGCTTAAATGTTTTCTTCAGACATGGTACAAGAATAGCTTCTGCTCACTTTCCATGTCTATTATAAATACCAAAAATAATATACATATAACATAGAAAACTTTAAAACAGTATATAAAATCAGTGATTAGCAACAGTGGTAAAAGATAAACTGAAAGATTTCTCTTTTTAATGGGGAATCATATAAGATATGGAGGCTGATACAGAAGAAGTCAGAGAAGGAACAAAGGTAGGACATGAGGAGAACAAGAAAGAGAGGCTGAAGATAAGAAATTCAGCACAGGTAGGAGTTCATACATTTCAAGGAAAAGGTAAAAGCATCTATTAAGCACTTACTATGGGTCACACACTATGCTAATTAGGAACTGGAGATACAAATACAAGCAAAAAGGAAAGACAGTCTTTGACCTCAAGGAGTTACATACTAATGGAGGAAAACACAGGAAAAAGAACTGAAAACAGAGGGAATGGTTCTCCCTTGGAGGTATGGTAGTTAACTCTGGGAGAGTCAAAAATACATCTGGGCAGGAAATGAAGTATGGTCGGTTTGAGTCTGTCCCTAAAATACAGCCCTCCCTCAAGGAACTCAAATTGGAATTCACCAATGAGAGAAGAGAGCTGGCAGGGCAAAGAGATATCTCTGGGTGAGAAGGAACTGGGAGAAATGTCATCCAGTGAAAGAGTCTGAAAGTCATGATTATGGAATACATTTGACACTGTATTCAGTCTTTTTCACTTCCAAAGTCTTAAAACAAAATGATTTACTAATAATTGTATAAAGTTCCCACATCCATATCTTCTTGGCAATTCCCAGGAGCACCACAACTGCTTTTTCCACCATCAGATTTAGACTTTGTGTTAGCAATAATTTTGGCAAGTCATTAATAAGTGCACAGAGACTTTGGTTCTTTTCCAGAAAGAGGGAATTGGACAAACTTAAGCAATTTGTTATGCTACCATCCTTAATTAAGTTCTTCTGGTCATAAACCAGATACTATGCTTCCTGGAAGACTGCCCAGTAGTATAGATTATAGACAGAATCCCTGCTCCAGCTGGAAGAGGTTCTAGGACTGAGTAAAAGTTGCTGATCAGCTATCAGGCATACTATAAAGCAACATACACTGTACCCCCTACTATCCCCCTTCCCTTCTGCAGTCCTCCTCTGACCTCCCCTCCTCCAACTATCCTAAACTTTCAAGAGAATGACAACACTGTGCTGTCAATCTCCCACAGGTGTAAACATCTAAATATCTATCTTCTACTTTTTTTCCTAACACCTTGTGTATCATCACCATGACAACTATGAACAATGGATCATCCTGGCCAACCCAGAGCTAACATGAAGACCAAGAAAAGGTAGAATAGAGAGTAGAGGGGAATATAAGAATATCACTAAAGTCCTTTTGCTGGTACTTCGTGCCAGGATTAAAGTACTTTAAAATATATAATTTATTCTTAATATTAGTCATTATTCAACATTATTCCACTCTCCCTGCCATATATACTCCCTCCATAGTCCTTGGTAATAGATCTTCTTTGAGAAAAGATGCTTCATAGTCTTAAGGTTCTGAAGTGAAAACCTTAGGAACCAAATGTCAGGGTTAACTATGAAGGTACCTTGAAGTCTCATTTTAAAGGAATTGTCCTGATTCTTTAGATGCAGAAAATGAAGGCTAAAGAGACAGCGTGAGTTCCCTGAGGTCTCACAATCAATAAGTGGCGAGACTTGAACTCAGATCTTCCAAATCCTAGCGCAGTACTCTTTGACAGTACTTTGACAGTTACTCTTAAACTAGAAAAATTTCCAGTTTGTCAATACTAAATGCAGGTACATGCTGCCTGTGGAGCCAGACGTGCAAAAAGATCAATGATCCTCAAATTAAGCAGTTCTCACAGAATTGACTAATGTACCATTACACTATGTCATATCAATAACACACAACCCACAAGTCCCAAAGTACATATTTACAATGATAAGTCATTATTTCCACTTCACCAACCATTAGCTGTTCAGTCAATAATCCTGACTTTTTTTTTCAGGATTGTTTCTTCTCTCACCCTCAAATGCCCCACTCTTTAAAAAAAAAAAAAGGATATATGGCCACAAACTAAAAGAACAATTGTTATGCTGGTTCCATTTTTCCCCCACTGGGTCAAAGGGCTGAATGCTTAAAATGTTATTAAAACAAAATGAACTCCAGCATTACCATCTCAAACTCAGTTTTTGTTTCCCAATATCTTTCAGTGAAAACTCACTTTAAAATAAAGTTCAAAGCCAATGAGGTCCCATACCAACTAGTAAAACTAGAGTCCTCAAGCCTAGAGGTAGGCATTAGTGAGGAAAGTATTTTGCTTAAAACTGAACTATTGTTTACAGATAATTATATAAATTCAAAAGATTTTAAGGAGTAAAAACAAGTTTGTGTCATATCATCAATTTGTTGACATTTAGCCTGAACTGAGGGGATGATTTTTCTCAGGGGTTTCACATCAGACATCAGCAGGTGCCCAGAGCAAAGATCATACTGAATGAACCACTTAGAAGGGTAACGCAAAAAAAGCAGACATCTGAGTTGGTTTAATTCTCATAATCTGCCATCATATGCTTATTCCTGAGTGTAAAAAAATTTCACCATAATTATGCTTTTCCTGGAAGACAGCACCTCTGATACCAAAAATGTATGGTGAACATTCCTCCCTGTTCACCATGAGGTTTCTTATGTTCCCAACATCTGTACCTCATTAATGCTACTAATGATTTTGTCACCACTAATTTACATCGTTGCTATGCTTATATGTTGCATCTTTCCTGATTCAGGCTGAAATATTAGTACAACCTCTAGAGACAAAACATGTGTGTTATACAGAATCTTCTTAGCCTAAGCACCTTTGGGAGCCAAATTCTGCATTAGCTACAAGAACTACCTGCATGTAGAAATCAAAAGATTCAATTTTAGGAAGTAACAAAAAGCACAGAGAAGGTCTGTGGAATCTGTTTAAATCCCTAAAAACTGAGCAATGGTAGACATAACAAGCCTAGCAAGTGCATACCAAGCATGCCAACCTGCAGTTACATCACAGTAAGAGACAGTGAAGCTAACGCTGGTTTTAACCAAAGGGCACACTAACTTGTGTCCCCAATTAAAAGTCCTGGGTCATATCAGCACAGGTGCTATCCCTAGTCCAGTCTCTTAAATATCTCAGAGAGGCTTTTTTCTTCACCTGGATTCTGGAAAGAATGTATAGTCACCTTATAGCAAGCTGAAATACTCAAGTAGCCAGGAATAAAGGGCCATACACAACATCAATTCCAGGGTAACATGAGATCACTGAAGCCTAAAGCTTGCCTCAACAATGTGTGTTTCATGAGGCCAATATAGAAAGAGCCCTCCCTGACCCCTCCTCCCTAATACTATGTCATCAAGCCAATGATAAGAGCATTTATGAGCTAACTGTATGATATCTATCTCCTAGAAACCGATGAAGAAATCATAAGATGGTGATAAATAACTCAGGAGAGGCCAGATCCAAACCAACAAGGTGGCTACTAGGTGACATGGTGGAGAGAGTACGTAATTTCTTCCGAACTGTTATTTCATCAGCAGAATAGAGACAATAATGGAACTTACTTCACAGGATTGTTATGAGTAATAAATGAGATAACATGTAAAACACTGAACACATTTTAAAATAATATATAAATATTATCTATTAAGAAAAATAAATAACAAATAATTTGTAATTAATAAGTAAATAAAATTTAATTAATAAAAAATTTCTATGCTTAAATTGCTACTACTATGAAAAGGCATGAAGGAGAAAACAAATTTCATGAAAGCTACTTTACTATGAATGGTATAGAAAGTAGAGAAATAATGTTAACAATTTTAAGTTCTCGGCCTTTTGCCTTGGGCCAGCATCTTACATGGTCCTGTCATCAAAAGTTGATTCTAAAAATTATTCTTCTTGATAATCTGGAAAATCTTTAAAAACTCTTTCTTAGAAATACAAGTGTTAGTGATGCTTTTTAAAAATACATATATAATAAACAATATATTATAGGAAAACTACAGATAGCCCTTAGCTTTCTAGCACAGCTTTGAACTCTTTTCATGTGAGAAGTACATTGGTAAGTACTCCAGAGTAACAGTAGTGAGTAGCAGACATATAGCTCCCCGACACCAGAATTAGGTCTCCATCTTTGAGAGGGCATTATAGTAGCAAAGTTGTTCCTTTGGGGAACCACCCAAAACTGCCCAAATAGGTGAAAGTATAATAAACAAGTTAGCCTGGGCTACAGAGGAATTTTTCCAAATCTGCTATTTGGATTCATCCAGACTACTGCAATAGCATTCTGTGGGTATATATAACTCCAGTCTCTCCCCACTCTCATCCATTCTCCAAGCTGTCAAAATAACTTTCTCAAAGTGTAGATCTGACCACGTCACATCATCTTCCTCCCCCACTCAATGAAATCTATTAGTTCCCTATTAGTCTCTAGGATCAAATATAACCTCTTCAGTTTGGTATTTAGAGCTCTTTACAGACTCATCGCTTGCCTGCCATTCTAGTGTTCTCACACATCTACTAACTTCCATTCACTCTGTGGCCTAACCATACTAACCTACTTGCTGTTCACACACAAAACTACATCTCCAAATCTCTGTGTCTTTGCATCTATTGTCTCCCATGTCTGGAACACAAGTCCTCACTTTTACATCTTAGAATCACAGGCTTCCTTCAAGAGCTCTCAAATGTCACCTTCTGCAGGTCTCACCCTCTAAGATTACCTTGTCTCTACTCTCTATGTATGTTATATATGCCTCTTTATTTACCTGTTTTCTTCTATATTAGAATGTTAGCTCCTTGAAGGCAGGGACTTTTTTTTTTGTTTTGTTTTCCCAGAGCTTAGTACAATGTCTATCACAGTGTAAGTGTTTAATAAACACTTGATGATTATTGATTGAGAATGCCACCATAAACATTCAGTGAGCCAGGAGGGGGTAGTCTCAGTGAAACAGCTCCAGCTACCTCCTCACACCAGTTTTACCACACCTAGAAGCACAGGCAGTGTTTAACAGAACCAAAATCATAGAATTTCAAACTTGAAAGAAGTTCAGAGATGATCAGCACTTACCCAAACCAAAGTGATAGTCATCTAGTCTTAAGAGGTCGACAGCAAAAAAGAAACAATAGCCTCCAAAGTAGCCCACTCCATTTTGGGTGTCTCTCATCACTAGGAAATTTTTCATCATTTTACCCCAAAATCTACCTCCCTGTAATTTCCACTCACTAGTCTTAGCTCTGATTTCTAGGACCCAATAAAACAAAATTAATCCATCTTTTATGGGATGACCTTTCAAATGGAGACTATCTACTTTATCCTAAAATTTGTTATTCTCTAGGCTAAAGATCCCTAGTTACTTCTAGAGATCTTCCATGGCATAGCTTTCAATCCCTCACCATACTGGTGACCCTCTTCCTTAATACACTTGAACTAAAATAAACAACTTAAAATATGATGATTTGATCACAAATGATTGTAGTAATGGGGAAAAAAACCTGAAGGTGGCATCTAATGTAGCTGTATAATGAGCAGAAATTTTAGAAGATGAAAGGAGGACTAAGAATGAATAAAAATGCAAGGCACGAATCTGTAAGACCAGTGTTGGGAAGGATAAAGCCCAGAATAAGCTGAGGCTTGTGCTAAATGTTAAGGACAATAAAAAGGGCTTTTGTAGCTATGTTTGGTGCAAGGATGACAAGGAAGAGGATTGGCCCATTGCTTGGGCAGATGGTCTAATGTTAATTGATGAGAGAGAGCAAGCAAAACTACTCAACTTCTATTTTGTGTCCTTCCTCTAGGAATGATACTCACATTGGAATAAGTAGAATAGATATTTAAGGACAAATTAAATCCCAAGGAAAGAGAAGATAGTATATTATAATAAAAAAACCCACCTAGTTGTTTTTAACAAGTTCAAATCTCCAGGCCCTGACAAATTACATCCCAAATAAGAATTAAGTTATGAAGAGGGGGAAAAAGGTTTTTTTCAAAGTTATGAAATGTCATAAAGGGGCGTTTGTAGTTTGTCTTAGCAGTAATAAGGAAACTACTGGACCTTATTGTGCAGGGGAGTGACGTATTCACACCTGTGCCTAAGAAAATTTTGCAGCAATGTGGAGGATGGATCAGAGAGGAGAGAATCTTGAGGCAGAGAGGTTGTACTGGTGTCTATTCCAGCAGTCCAGGTGCAAAGAGATGGGGATCAGCACTGGGATCATGGCAGTGTATACAGAGAGAAGAGAAGCATGAGAGATTTTTGCATAGTGAGAATTAACAAGATTTAACTAGTATTTAGAAATGTAGGATGAGAGACAGTAAGGAAAAAAGTAGATTCCTAAAACCTATAGACCTAACAGTTTATACCAGATAAATTTCTAGGGCAAATTATTAAACCATTATTAAATAATATTATTACCAATAATATTATTAAATAATATTAACTATTATTAATAAACAAATTATTATTGTTTGTGAATACATAAAATAAAAAAAATTTCTGAGGGAGAAGGGACTTTAAAAGGAACTAGCGATCAGTAATGGTATATAAAAGTTTATTAAGTCAGGCCAAACTAAGCTCACTTTAAATTCAACAAGCATTTTTTGATATTGTGACTAGAGTAGTAAATAAAGGAAATC
This sequence comes from Gymnobelideus leadbeateri, assembly GCA_011680675.1. Lineage (NCBI taxonomy): Eukaryota > Metazoa > Chordata > Mammalia > Diprotodontia > Petauridae > Gymnobelideus > Gymnobelideus leadbeateri. The sequence goes on along the minus strand of WOXC01001476.1, from coordinate 15,296 downwards.
TTATATGCATAGTGTTTCTGAATTTCAATAAGGCAATATCTCTCATAACATCCTATGAACAAGATATAGTAATATGGGTCAGATGATTCTTTGGTTGGCAGGAGCTATATTTGGCTTAATGAATTACCTGGTTCAAAAACACTGATTAATGAATGGAGGTAAAGCTGGAAGGTTTCTAATGACATACCACAGAGTTCTGCAAACTAATGGCCCCATCTTAGGAGCCCAGATTTAGAGCTGGAGGGATCCTTAAAGTTAATCTAGTCAGTCAATAAACATTTATTACTAGTCCACTA
>WOXC01001476.1:0-10000 GCA_011680675.1 Gymnobelideus leadbeateri | reverse complement strand
ACCTCCCGCTGAGGACAGCCCAGCAGCCCTGCAGGAAGGACCAGCGCAGCGGTCTGAGAGCCGGCAGTGCACAGAGCACAGAGCGCAGGAGCTGAGCCGAGCCGAAACGAGGTCTGCGTGAGCCGAGGTTATAGCTCCAGGGTGGCAGGGCCAGCAGCCAGCTGGAGGAACCCCAGAACACCAGGAGCTGTGGCGATTCCAGAATTATCAACATAGACATGCCTAGGACAAAGTAAGAGGTTAGTGTCCTATGGACTTTGGGGCCAGTATTTGGGGAATGCATCAGCTCCCTCCCCTGGGGGCTAGAAGCTGCTGAGGAGACACGCCATTTTGTAGTTTTCAGAGGCAGGTCTGGCTCCCAGCCTACAAATCGTGGGGAGATCCAGCGATCAGTCTTGGGGGGTAATCTCTCTTGCTTTAACCTCCCTGGATCTGGATTGTGATCTAGGGTGGAAGTCGTGGGTGGGTTTACAGCTTGCCAGAAACGGAAGTTGCCCCCCACACGTTCGGGACGAAAATTCCTCTATCTGGCCTTAAAGCCATAGTGTGGCAACAAGCCCAAAAGTCAAGCAATTAAGTGGCAACATGCCAAGGCAAAGGAAACAGAAAAATGCAACCCTAGACTCCTATTTTGGGGGCATAGAGCGGGAAAAGGACTGTGAGGTCAGAAGTCCTGCTCCAAAAGCCCCAGTGGAAAACATGAGTGGGTTGCAGGCCATAGAGGACCTTAAGAAGGACTTTAAAAATCAAATAAGAGAAGTGGAGGAAAAATTAGAAAGAGAAATGAGAAGCATGCAGGAAAAGTATGAAATGAGGGTCAACAGCCTGACTGAGGAAAACAACACCTTAAAAAATAGACTAGCTCAAATGGCAAAGGTGGCCCAAAAGGGCAATGAGGAGAAGAATGCCTTAAAAAGTCGAATTTGCCAGATGGAAAAAGAATCTCAAAAGTTCACTGAGGAGATTCATTCCTTCAGAGTTAGACTGGAGCAAATGGAAGCTAATGACTTTATGAGAAATCAAGATGCTGTTAAGCAGATCCAAACAAATGAAAGATTAGAAGGCAATGTGAAATATCTCATGGGAAAAACCACTGACCTGGAAAATAGATCCAGGAGAGACAATTTAAAAATTATTGGACTACCTGAAAGCCATGATCAAAGAAAGAACCTAGAAATCACCCTTCAAGAAATTCTCAAGGAAAATTGCCCTGATGTTTTAGATCCAGAGGGCAAAATAGAGGTTGAAAGAATCCACCGATCACCTCCTGAAAAAGATCCCAAAAAGAAAACTCCCAGAAATATTACAGCCAGGTTCCAGAATCCCCAGATCAAGGAGAAAATACTACAAGCAGCCAGGAAGAAACAATTTCAATATTGTGGAAACACAATCAGAATAGCCCAGGACCTGGCAGCTTCTACACTGAGGGATCGAAGGGCATGGAATATGATATTCCAGAGGGCAAAAGAACTGGGAATGAACCCAAGGGTCACCTACCCAGCAAAACTGAGTATTTTGTTTCAGGGGAAAATATGGTCATTCAGTGGAATAGAGGACTTTCAAGCATTCTTGAGGAAAAAACCAGAATTGAATAGAAAATTTGACATCCAGACACAAGAAGCAAGAGATGCCTGAGAAGGTAATCAGGGAAAAGAAATCAAAAGGAACTTATCAAAGTTGAACTATTTACATTCCTATAGGGAAAAGCAATAACTGTGACTGATGATATCTTTCTCACTATGAAAATAATGGAAGAAGGGTGTGTGGTCATATGAATACATATGTGAATGTGTGTGTATATGGTTACAGTTATATATGGATAGAGGGCATAGGTTGAATTTGTTGGGAAGGGAGAATACTCAAGGGATGAAATTATGAGGTGAGAGAGGAAAGTGGCAAGAGGAGATGGGGAGAGACAGGGTAGGGTAAACTATCCCATGTAGAAGAAGCAAGGGGAAGTGGTTGCAAAGGAGGGGGAGAATAAGGAAGGCTAAAAAGACAAAACCACATTCACATTGAATTTGGTTCAGGGAGAAAATGACATACATACTAAATGGGATATCTCAACCTGCAGCAGGATAGGGGGAAGGGGGATGAGAGGAGGGATGATGGATGGGAGGGCATCCTTGGGGTGAGGGGAGGTTGGAAGTACCCATTATAGAAGAGGGACAGGATCATGTAGGGAATGGACCAGGTGGGGGGTGGGATGAGTGGGAGGGAATTATAAGCAGCCTTGTACAATATATCTACTATGATAATGTTTTGCATAGCTAGACATGTACAACATATACTGAATTACTTATCTCCCAAGAAGGAATGGGTGACAAGGGAGGAAGGAAATGGATCTGAAATTCGAGGTCGTAACATTAAATGTTTCAAATATATATAAATACTATTAGTAATACTCTTTCGCTTGTAATAGGGAGATAAGATGTGCAGGCATTGGGACACAAAGATTCACCTTCCTCTAATGGAAAAGTCGATGGGGGTATGGGAGAAGGTATGGGAGAGAGCAGATTGGAGGAAGTGATATCTTGTGGGACTACTATTCTGGGAGGTTGGGTAGGGGAATAATGGGGGGAAAATGATTGTAACTCAAAATCTGGTGGAAATGAATGATGTAAAACAGAAGTTAATAAAGCATTTGTTTAAAAAAAAAATCAGTAGCATACTGAAGCTTATTGTTAGGAGTTTCTTCCCACCACCTGTTCAGTTTCTACAAATAACCTCTCTGGGTTCTCAAAAATGAGAGGCTGGATTAACAATCTTCTAACTTCCCTTCCAGCTCTAAATCTATGAGCCCTTAAATTATCTAAATAATTTAAGTTTATTTCTTGTCTCTTATAAATGACTCCATCCAGAAGAAATTTCCCCTTTTCCAATGGCTGTCCACCAGCTACAAATCTCAGGGATCCCTCTGAAGACTTGGGATTTTAGATTTCCACAACTACGGTCTCTTAGCAGAATCAAGTATCCCTGACCAACCCAGCTCACTACCTATTATAGTTTCAAGTCTGAGAAAATTAATTTGAAGCTTTTATAGTTCAAGTTTTAGCTCCCTAAGAACATTGCTCTCATTTAAAACATTATCACTATAGAAAAGTATCTCCTGAAATGTCATGAGACAAAAATTTATGTTTTGACAGTACAAAGTAAGAACCTTAGATTATACCCTTATGAGATCTTAATGGACACATGGAAATTCCAGGACATAACACTCCAATTAATGATCTAAACTTCATGGTGTGGATTTACAACATTGATCCAAATTTTAACATTTAAGCAAGAGGACTCGACTATATGCTCTGACCAAACAATAGTTTTTCTGCTAGTGAAATGATAAGTTTTGAGTGTTTTCCTTTTGGTTTAAGTGTTTTTTTTAATTTAATGCATATAGATTAAAAGATTGTTATGCCTTGGAGAAGATCTTGGCCAACCTCATCACTTTATAAATAATGAAACTAGGCCCAGGGAGGTGAATGTTCTTACCCAAAATCACACAGCCAGGCCTCCTAACTCCTAGTACAGAGCTCTATTTACTGCATTACACTCTCTCTCCCAAAACAGCACACATGCCTTGCTAACACTGTAATCTAGAAGTTTTAATCTTCCTGTCACAAGAAATCAGATAGTAAGCATTATAATGAGGTTCTTACACATTAAGAAAGGTATAAAAGTATTTTATGTCTCAACTCAGGAAAGAGAATAGCCAATTTTCATATAGCACCTAAGATTTTCAAAATGCCTTAAATATTACCTATTATTTGTTCTTTACAACAGCCCTTGTGCAATAGGTGCTATTATTCTCTTCAGTTTGAAAATGATAAACTGAAGCTAAGTGACTTGTTCATGGTTGGATAGCAAGCTAAGTGCTAGATGAAGAATTCTAATTCAGATCTCTCCTGTCTCTAAGACTTGTGCTCTTTCCAAAATACCACATGATTGTATCAGCCTTATGCTACACAGGTCTTATAAATTAAAAGTGTTACACAAATTTTTGAGACCTAGTAATTCAGGAAATTACACCAATTCATAAATATTTTCTTTAACATTTTTCTGGATGTCTGAATCAAGATGTTGGTTAGAATGAACTCTCTCCCTACCCTTCCATTTCCAAATCTGACTGAGAATCTGTTAAGAAATATTTTCAGGGGCGGAGCCAAGACAGCGGAGTAGAAACAGCACTTCCAAGGTGCTCTGCCCCACACAACTTCCAAACAATGTAAAAGGGGACTCTGAACAACTTCTGGAGCCCCAGCACCCACAGAACTACACAGAGAAGCTGACCTCCCGCTGAGGAGAACCCAGCAGCCCTGCAGGGAGCCAGGAACACAGCGCTCTGAGAGCAGGCAGCACAGCACGCTGGGAACTGACAGCGCAGCACTCTGGGAGCTGAGCCCAGGCCCCTGTGAGCCATGGTTTTAGCGCTAGGACGGCTGGGCCGGCAGCCAGCTGGAGGGACTCCAGAACACCAGCAGCTGTGGCAATTCCAGAATTATCAGCACAGATATACCTAGGACAAAGTGAGAGGTTAGTGCCCTATGGACTTTGGGACCAGTATTTGGGGAATGCATAGGCTTCCTCCCCTGGGGGCGAAAAGCTGCTGAAGAAACACAGAAGCCATTTTGCAGCGTCAGTGGCAGCTCTAGCTCCTGATCTGCGAACCGTACAGAGATCCAGCAATCAGTCTGGGGGTTAATCGCTCTTGCTTTAAACTGCCTGGATCTGGATTGTGGTGTGTGTGTGTGGGGAGGGAGTGGTTTGGGGTGGGTATCCAATTTGCCAGAGCAGGTGGAGGCTTTACAGAGGCCACCCAACCTGCAGAAGTTGTGAAGACCCCACGTTTGAGACGGAAGCTCTCCTGTCTGGTGGCAGAGTCCTATTGTGGCAACACGCCCCAAAATCAAGTAATTAAGTGGCAACATGCCTAGGCAAAAGAAACAAAATAAACAGAAAAATTCAACATTGGACTCCTATTTTAGGGGCAAAGAGGATCAAAGCATGGAAGAGGACTGTAAGGTCAGAACTCCTGCACCAAAAGCCCCAAATGAAAATGCAAGCTGGCTACAGGCCATAGAGGACCTTAAGAAGCAGATAAGAGAAGTGGGCGAAAAATTGGTAAGAGAAATGATAAAGATGCAAGAAAAGTATGAAATGACAGTCAACAGCCTGACTGAGGAAAATAACACCTTAAAAAATAGACTAACTCAAATGACAAAAGAGGCCCAAAAGGGCAATGAGGAGAAGAATGCCTTAAAAACCCGAATTTGCCAGATGGAAAAAGAATCTCAAAAGCTCACTGAGGAGATTCACTCCTTCAGAGTCAGACTGGAGCAAATGGAAGCTAGTGAATTTATGAGAAATGAAGATGCTGTTAAACAGATCCAAACAAATGAAAGAATAGAAGGCAATGTGAAATATCTCATGGGAAAAACCACTGACCTGGAAAATAGGTCCAGGAGAGATAATTTAAAAATTATTGGACTACCTGAAAGCCATGATCAAAGAAAGAACCTAGAGATCATCCTTAAAGAAATTCTCAAGGAAAATTGCCCTGATGTTTTAGACCCAGAGGGGGAAATATAGGTTGAAAGAATCTACCGATCACCTCCTGAAAAAGATCCCACAAAGAAAACTCCTAGGAATGTTATAGCCAGGTTCCAGAACTCCCAGATCAAGGAGAAAATACTACAAGCAGCCAGGAAGAAACAATTGTGGAAACACAATCAGAATAGCACAGGACCTGGCAGCTTCTACACTGAGGGATCAAAGGGCATGGAATATGATATTCCAGAGGGCAAAAGAGCTGGGATTAAAACCAAGAATCACCTACCCAGCAAAACTGAGTATTTTGTTTCAGGGGAAAATATGGTCATTCAGTGGAATAGAGGACTTCCAAGCATTCTTGAGGAAAAAACCAGAGCTGAATAGAAAATTTGACATCCAGGCACAAGAAACAAGAGATGCCTGAGAAGGTAATCAGGGAAAAGAAATCAAAAGGAACTTATCAAAGGTGACCTATTTACATTCCTACATGGAAAAACAATAACTGTGTCTGATGAAACCTTTCTCAGTATGAAAATAATTGAAGAAGGGTATATGGGCATATGTTCACAGGTATACATGGATAGAGGGCACAGGTTGAATTTGATGGGAAGGGATGATTCTTAAGGGGTGAAGTTAAGAGGTGAGAGAGGAAAGTGGCAAGAGGAGATGGGGAGAGACAGGGCAGGGTAAACTATCTCATGTAGAAGAGGCAAGGGGAAGTAGTTGCAGGGGAGGGGAAGAACAGGAAGGCAAAAAGGCAAAACCATATTCTCATTGAATTTGGCTCAGGGAGAGAATGACATAGATACTAAATGGGATATCTCACCCTGCAGGAGAGTAGGGGAAAGGGGGATGAGAGGGGGGATGATGGAGAGAAGGGCATTCTGAGGGGAGGGGAGGTTGGAAGTTCCCACTATCAAAGAGGGACAGGATCAAAGTAGGGAATGGACCAGGTGGGAGGTGAGATGGTTGGGAGGGAAATATAAGCAGTCTTTTACAATATATATACTATGGTAATGTTTTGCATAGCTATACATGTACAACACATACTGAATTGCTTATCTTCTCAGAGGGAGCGGGTGACAAGGGAGTAAGGGAATGGATCTGAAAATCAAAGTTTTAAAATTAAATGTTTCATAAGATGTCCAGGCATTGGGGCTCAGAGATCTACCTTGCCCTTATGGCAAAGTCGAAGGGGGTATGGGAGAAGATATGGGAGAGAGCAGATTGGATGAGGGGATATCTAGTGGGACTGCTATTCTGGGGTGGTGGGTAGGGAAAAAATGGGGGAAAAATTGTAACTCAAAATCTGGTGGAAATGAATGATGTAAACCAGAAGTTAATAAAGCATTTGTTTAATTTAAAAAAAAAAAAGAAATGTTTTCAAAGCATATTGGGGGAAAAAATCAGAGGGGTCCATAAATGCATAGCTAAAACTCGGAGATATTTTCTTTCCATCTTAAAGTGATTTCTCTTATAAAAGGCTTAGACAAGGTTGTTAAAAAAAATTTTAAAACTTGAAGTACTCACTTATTCTTATCTGTTGCCATTCACACTCAGCAAAGACAAAAGAAAAGGCTAAAACTAATGAAAAGAACAAGAAGCCCAAAATACTACAGCAAATGCGAAATACAAACAATATATAAAAGAAATGAAAACTGAGATTCAACAATCATATCCCTGTCTTGCTACCAACTCCTAGAAATGTCATGTCAGTCTTTCAAAGACCTGGTTTAGTGATCCTGGTTATTTCCTTATATATTTTCCTTTCTACTCTTTTATTACCTTTCTACTCCATTCTTTTTTTTTAAAGCATTTGGGGTTAAGTAACTTGCTCAAGGTTACACAGCTAGTTATTTTATGTGTGGGTGCTAATTTTCTGAAGCCAGAACCAATCCTGGGTCCTCCCGACTCTGGGGCCGGCACTCTTACTCACTGTGCCACCTAGCTGCCCCTACTCCATTATTTTTTTTAAAAAATTATCATATCTTATGCCCTGCCATAATTTGTTCATAAGAGATTATGACTTCATGGAAAAAATAAGGATGTACAAATCATAAGAGACTATCTTCTAATATGGGTTCTGGCAGTAATTAGCAGGTTACTTAACCCCACTGAAGCACAGTTTCTTCACCTCTTAAATGACTTCTACATACCTCATGGAATGATCATGTGTGAAAATGAGAACAGATGGTAAAGCACCTTAAAAAGTGAAATATTATTCACATGTTGGCTGTTACTAATAAAAATAGTAATGAAAGATGAAAAAATGAAATTGCCTTCCAGCCCTTGCTTTTTCATTTTACAGATTCAATTCCCTAAGTAATTTTTAAGCACCTGCACTGTGTAAAGCATTGTACTAGACACAGAAGATACAAAGATGAAAAAATCCCTACCCTTGAGATACCTGGTCTTATGGGTGCCACAACTGGTCCACAGGTTGGTAAGTAAAAAATAATTTCAGTAGAATCATATTAATAATAATTGTGGCAGGGAGGGACTTTGGGAAAAGAATGGACACCTGATCACAGAGCTGAAGCAATCAAGAGTTTCCAAAGTGTTAAGAAGGGAATATACACCAGATGTGGGGGAGACCCTAAGGCAAAAACAAAGAGGATGGTGCGTAACATATCCAGTTTGGAGAACAGTTAAGTGGGCTAGTTTGGATGGACCATAGAGTATGGTAAGGGGAGTAATATAAATTAATTATAGAAAGGGAGGTGATAAGATTCTCAGTCTTTAAAGTCTAGGCTGGGAAGTTTTTATTTTATCCTAGATGCAACAAGGAAGGTAATAAATATTTTTGAGCAGGGAAATTATGTGGTTTTGTTGTTATTGTTGTTCAGTCATTTTTTAGTCATGTCTAACTCTCTGTGACCCCATTTTGGGGTTTTCTTGGCAAAGATATTGGAGTGTTTTGCCATTTACTTCTCCAGCTCATTTTACAGATGAAGAACTGAGGAAAACAGAGTGAAGTGACTTGCCCAGTATCACCCCAATAGTGAGTGTCTGAGGATGGGTTTGAACTCAAGGAGATGAGTCTTCCTGAATCCAAAACTAGTGTTCCATCTACTACCACCATCTAACCAATTACATGGTTAGATCAATTATCTGGGAATATTAATTTGACTTCTGATTGAGGGATGAATTGAAAGGGGGAGAGATTAGATACCAATCAGGAGGCTACTGAAACAGTACAGGATAGATGTAATGAGGGCCTAAAGAACAGCAGTGGCTATGTCAATGAGAAAGGCATCAATGTGAAATATGTTGGAAGGTAGAACTAATGAAGGTAGAACTTGGTCAATTAATGGATATGGGAGGTAAGGAACAAGGAAGAGTCAAAAATGTCTCTGACACTTCAAACTTAAAGGGTCAGAAGGATGGTGGAGACATCAGTAGAAATAGGGAAATTTAGAGGAGAGACTGGATATGTTGAGTGTGAGTTTTCAATTCAGCATTCAGGTCCAGATATCCAGTAGTTGATAAAATGGGATTGGAGTTTAGAAGAGAAATTAAGGTTGGAAATATTATACATTTTGGGGTCAACTGTGTAGAGACAATAATTGATCCTATGAAAACTGATAAGATTACTGAAAAAGATGAGAAGAGGTTCCAGTAAAGAGCTTTGATACCCCCATTTAATGATCAAGAGATGGGTGATGATCTAGGATATTGAAGTGAGGGAAAGGTAGACAAGTAAGGGGAATACTAGGAAAGAAAAGTGTCACAGAACCATGGGAAGAAGAGAATATCCAATAAGATGGGGTCTGTAACAGTTTAAGATGATATAGAGAGATATCAGGTAGAACGAAAATTGAGAAAAGACCACTGGATTTAAAACAGTTTAAAAAATGATTGGTAACTTTGAAGACAGCAGATTCAGTCAGGTGATGGAGACCTAAGTCAGACTGAGCTAGTGAGATGTGAGGAAATAGAGGCAACAAGGTTAGGCAATCATTTCAAAGAGTTTGGTTGTAAAAGGGAAAAGAGATGTAGAATGATAGCTTGAGGAAATGGTGAAATCAAGTAAATTTTTTAAGGATAGATGGGACCTAAGTATATTTGTAGGCAACAGGAAAGGAGTCAATTGATATGGAGAGCTTGAAGATAAGAAAAGCCTGGGGAATGATCAAGGGCATAGGTTACCAAAAGAGATAGGAAGGTATGAGATCAAAAGTATAAATAGAGGGGTATAGTTTGGCATCTCTGAGTAAATGACTAGAACAAAGGAAGAGAGAATGGATGACTATGTAGCAGCATTTCAAGGCATGGAGTAGGAAAGGAGAAAGCTAATGTTAGATGGCCTTGATTTTCTCAGTAAAGTAGCAAGTATTGTCATTTTTTTAGTCAGAGGAGGAAGAGAATACTATGGAGGGTTAAAGAGAGAAGAGATGGCTTGGAATCTCAATTAAAGAGAGTGTGACAGGCAATCAGGGAAAAATTAAAGGAT